>HE670755.1:116703-130157 GCA_000313835.2 Heliconius melpomene melpomene | reverse complement strand
TGTGAAATACAATTAAAAACAAAGTTCATCATACACTTTGTACGCATATGCAGGGTACGCAGAGGGAACATGGGAATCAAGTGTTAAGAAACTCCGTTCCCATTCAGCCAATTACGTTCCCCACTTTCAATTCCGCGTTTTGCCTCGTCACCAAAACTAAGAAATGAAAATAATAAATATTTTATCCAACCCACAACCGTCCCGTTTATAATCGCTCGCTTGTTCCCCTGCGCCATGACGACCTCTACTACTAGTACAATGTTCATTAATGACCTATAAACAAAATTATAAACAACACATAGGAAAATCCACATATATAAGAAGATAAGGGATAAATATAGTGACATTTACGATATTAAGGTGGGAAGAAAATAGCGACTGGTGCATGAATTAAACAAAAGAAGATAAGAGCACCTGAAGATAAGAGCGTCTCATAAATGGTCAAAACTAAATTCGTAATTTCAAAGTTCTGTTGATTTTTCAATATAATAGAATAGACTAACTTATTTACAGAATAAGATTTTTGATAGTGGAGAACGGAGTGGAGTGTCTTAACACTAGACTCCCTCGGCCTACCCTCCTGTGTGCGGGATACAGCGTGACGCTGATTTATTAACTTAAATATATTAAACAGTCCGTCGTCGTTCATATATTATCAATTTAGTCCGTTTTATTAAATAAGTAATAGAAATCTTAATAAAATAACACATTTTCAGACAATTCAGCAGAAAGCGAAGCGCTATTAAATGAAAACATAAGTATTGTAGATGGATATAAAGCCAATTTTGGACAACAAATGAATGCACTTCTACGCCGCGGTTACATTGGAGCACTTCGGGATGTCCACTTAACACAGGTTATTAATTTAATAAGAAATGTTTTATTTAGTGGTAAGAGAGAGGGGGAGACCTCGGTTGACCTTCAAAAACACAGTATCAATGATAATGGAGGAAGGTCACGGACCCCCCGGCATGTACGAAGAGGTGCCATGACAGTTGACCATAGGTTTTGGCGCTCCATTCTCCCTGACTACCCCTCTAGGGATATAACGTGAAGTAAAGTTCAGTTGAAAGTTTTATTATAAAACTATTATTTACTAATGTTAAGTTATTAAATAATTAATTATTATTTTTTAGCAGTTAGTCTAGATTTATGTTATATTCTATTATAATGTAAAAAATCATTTTGTCTAGTAATAAACGGAATATGTTGACACTACTTCTCTCTGCTTATCTTGTTGTATCTAATAAAGTTATAATTTTGATTTCAGATACGACTCGTAACTCATTTAATAGTCGGTTTATTATTAGGCGCTTTATACTACGGCGCTGGAGCCGAAGCCAGTAGAATGATATCGAATACTGGCTGCTTATTTTTTTTCTTGTTATTCTTATATTTTTCCAATGCAATGCCAACTATACACACATGTGAGTATTTAAATTAATTAAGATTTTGACAATAACTTGACATAAAAAAAATAGCTCATGATTGATAAAGACCATTTCTGTATCATTGTAAAACATCTTAATATTTCTACTTCTTCGCTCTGGTAACGGAGCAAGGCCCGAAGTTTAGTTCCGCCACTAAACTCACAATGCCTCGAAAATTTGGCGGAAAGTGGGGAACGGAGTATCCGAGCGTTTTAACACTAGGCTTCCAGGTTCCTAACTTCCCTGGGTTTCCCTTCCCTTCCAAAGGGATACAGCGTGAAGGTAAAAAAAGGGATAAATTGTAGTTGAAAAAAATATATTTAATATTTCATAGTTATATACCTATACTACTTTGTACTATAGTAACAGTAATAATTAATTAATTGTAAATCGTGGTTTATTTTAGTAACAATTAAAAAGTGCTTGAATTATGGACTTAGAGCGTGGAAAGTTTTTTATTAAATAAAATTAAGCACATTATAATTTCTTACAATAATTTTTATTACCTTTTTATAAGACTCTCTTTTCGACATTTCTGTTGACATTCACTTTACGAGTATAATCATCATTGGACTTTTACTTTGGAATATATTTCTTAGATTTTTTTTACATGAGAAGTTCTAGAACTTGTCATCACAAAAAAGATAACTACTTCACATGCGTGCTAAAAACCTAATAAACATAGTAAGAAAAATATTTATTTATTTAATCATTTTATTTTAATTTGCAATTTACAGTCCCCGTGGAATCTACTGTGGTGCTTCAAGAACATCTTAACAAATGGTACTACCTATCGACGTACTGCGCCTCTAAAATAATTATAGATTTACCGATACAGGTAACCATCATTTTAATTATAATAAATTTCTTAATATTATGCATGATAATAAAAAATGTATATAGTATAAATTAACATTTTACAGTACTTATATATATCATACTAGCGGCCCGCTCGCGGTTTCACCCGCGTGAACTGTTATTATTAATTTCTGTCTCCATGACTACGTCCAAGTCGTCTACGTCTATGCAAAATTTGAGACTCCTAGCATTTGTAGTAACGAAGTTTCTTTCGAACAAACTTTCGACCCCAAAAACAACCCCTTAGAAGTCGAATGTTGCAAATCCCCGTCTTAGCGAGCACCTACGTCCTATAAGTAACTCCTATGCAAAATTTAAGATTCCTAGCACATGTAGTTTCTGAGATTTCGTTATGAGTGAGTGACCTTTCGATTTTATATATATAGATAAACGTATTTTCAAAAGTAAAAAATATTAAAAGTTGTATATTATGAGTAGAATATTTAAAGTTGAAGCCGCGGTGGCACAGCGGCACAAGGGTGTTACTGTAACGTGACGATTGTGAGTTCGATCACCGCTCGAGGAAGTGAAACATTTATTTTCGGACACTCCGTTCAGATACTCCGTTTCGCACTTTCTGCCGAATTCTGGAGTCATTGCGCGTTGAGTGGCAGAACTCAACAAGAAATGGAAATATAAACGTAAATAAATATTTCACTTCCTCGAGTGGGGATCGAACCCACACCCTTCGCGTTACAGTCACACTCTTGTGCCACTGCGCTACGACGGCCTCGCATCGAAATATATTCAAATTCAATTATTAATATTATAATTTCAACGTTCGCATGCATCGTTTTATGTTAAAATCATGGCCGCGTGAATAAATATTAAATATTTATACATTGTTTATACTTATCATTTGTATGCCTATCGACCGCGCGACGACACAATGTGCATTATCTTTGTAATTACATGCGAATATTTTATCATTTTATATATATCAAAACGATGAACAGGAAATTCTTTATAATAAGTCAAGTTTCATGTAAATATTTTTTGTATGGTTATAGTTTAAAAAAATGTGTACACCGCATACAACAGGGTAGGCAGAGGGTGTTACTAGTGTTAAGATACTCCGTTCCCCATTCTCCGCCGAATTTTTCTAGGCATTGTGTTTTGAGTTGCGAAATTCAACGCCGGGCTTTTTTAATAATAATAATAATACTTTATTGCACTAAAATAAACAAAGAATCAGTAGAGTAACAGTAATTACAGAAAGACAATACAAAGTGCAATGGCGGCCTTATCAATAAAGCGATTTCTTACAGGCAACCATTAAAGGACTTATTATATAAAAGATAGCGAAAAGGTGCAAAAAGTAATAATAAACCTTTTACCTTGATGCCAGAGAGAAAGAATAAAAAAGCGGATGGAGTGGGGATCCCTGGTCCTTAATAAATTCTTATGTTATTCCAGTTATTATGTGCAACGGTGTTCGTAATCCCTGCGTGGTACTTAACGTCGCAGCCGCTTGACGCTAACAGATTTGGACTGGCGTGGCTGGTCTGCGCCTTAATAACTATCCTAGCACAAACATTTGGCCTGGTTGTCGGAGCGGCCTGTGGAGTGAAAGTAAGGTTCTAGTTTTTTTTATGGTGTTATACTTACAAGTATGCCTGAGTAGAAATCTAAAACTACTTAGCTAACATGTTAACATAATGTGTATGTATAAGACTATCTCTAGTTTACCTATGGACAAGGTACCTATTCCTCATAGGACGAGAATAAATGCAGTAGTATATATTAAAAGTAAATAAAATATTATAATAAACGAACATTATAATTAAAATATTTTAGGAAAGTGTGAAACAAAAACAAGAGATAATCTTTAATATTAAAATTTCAATCACTACATATTATGTTTATAATAAACAACTTTATCGCTTTTATATAATGGGCTCAATTACTTTAAGTAATTAAATATATCCACAGAAATAATAATAATATCAAAAATATTTCAGCTCGGTTTGTTCGTGATACCTGCAGCCAATATACCAATGTTGATGTTCTCCGAATTCTTCATCCCGTATCACGAAATGCCCTCGTACTTGCAGCCACTGGCCTGGTTGTCATATTTCCGGTACGCCTTCGACGCCTTCCTGCAAACCGTGTACGGCTTCAACCGGCAAGCACTTCCGTGTCACGCAATATTGTGCCTTTTCAAATATCCACAGAAATATTTGGACTACTTGCATTTGTCGCAAAACTTCTCAGCGGATATGTTAGCTTTAGTTGTTTGGATCGTAATACTCAAAATATCGCTTATGTGTGTATTAAAATACAGGGTGTATAAAGCTTGTAGATAAAATAATATAGAAAAAATATGATATTCATGTAAAAAATACTTTAAAAACGTGTTAGAACTTAGATATCCCGCCACTCAACAAGCAATACCTCGAGAATTTGGTGGAAAATGGGGAACAGAGTGTCTTAGCACTATGTTCCCTCTGCCTACCCTGCGTATGCGTTATACAGCGTGAAGCAGTAACCCGCGTCTCATATATTTTTCTACACATCTTTGTTTTCTTTATTAATAATAATGTTGATACTAAACGAAAGAAAAATTAATAAATTCAATCGTTACGTTTATATAGTAAACTTAAAGGCGATGGTGGTATTAGTGTTTTAAGATTATTTAAGTAACATTCGGTGAACGTGCATATTATATTAAATATTAATTATAATAATTACATTTATTAGTATTATTTAGAATGTATACGATCTTGTGGCTTATCACGTAATAATGAATACCTAAGGTATATAAGAATCTCATCGTAGTAAATAGATGTGGTATGGACCAAATGTCTAGCTCAAAATGTAAATATTTTTTTTAATTATTGATAAGGAAATAAATATATTTTTGCGGAATTTATTACATCTGTTTATAATATACATAGAGAAGATAAATCATACAAATTAAACCTAAAATCAATAGTTTTTTAGTTATACCTAGATGTTTTAATAAGAAAACTGTTGTATTCATACGTAAAATATAATTTATTCCTAATATAAACGAATTCTACAAAAATCAATGCATTTTTTTAAAATTTGTTGTTCTAGATAGTGGCTCAAATAATAAATTATTTTATAGTCAAAATTGTTTTATTTCATTTGTGTGGAACGCAACCGCAATACTAACACATATTTTTACAATGACTATATTCAATGCTGTTACTAGTAAATATATTTATTAATAAATAATGTTGAGGATGTTAAGGCGCAGTGAGACTCCCTATGACTGTAGGCACGATCGCTGTAGATTCGACCTCCATTTGGAAGAATTAGCTTTGATTTACGCTCTAGTGTGTGTGATGTTCCTACACCTATGGTAGGAATAGGGGGGGCCGGGTGTCCATGCCCACCCCAGATAATATCTCTAAGTACGGCCATGACAAGACGGTGTCTCGAAGTCGGGTTCTCATTTACTACTTTACTAAATGCTAGATATTCCTGGAGACGATAAATGTTTGCACTATAAATTAGTTTGCAATAAGTACGTAAACACTTACTAATAAGACTACTTAGTACTTCATTATAATGTATTTATTTTTCATTTCAAATAATTATTGTTTGCAAGTTAACAACTCATACATTTATCTAACCAAACAGTAGAAACGCTATATTTTAAGTATCAACTATCAACACAACACAAATGAACTTTGAACCTTTTATCATTGCTCCAGCGATGACGTCTATAGCGCTTAGTGAGAAATGTTTATAAATAAAAGCCATACATAGCCAAAAGCGCCAGAAGAATAGACAACAATAAATATTTTTTGAAAACCTGCATTTTCCCATACTTTATTTATCATTTTATAGATAGCAAACTTAATTATTACTAAATTATGTTTACAGTCACAAGCTGCCTCACTCCGCCATGACGATCTGCATATGCATTATCAAAAGTACCCACATAATAAAATCTTCATTATTAAGGTACCCAGTAAAGAGAAAAATAACAAATAATAATAGATATTAAAATATTTAATAGAATAAAACTTTTTGTTCATTACAAAACATGTTTTAATATGAATTTTTAAACATACCTCGCAAATGTATGTAATAACAGGTACATGTACCTTACCTAAGTTTCATAGATTAAGAGATATTTTTTAATGACTTACATCCCATATTAATCGACTTACAAAAATACTATGTTGTTCTACATATTGATAAAATGCGATTATCTAAAAATGTGGTTTAGAGGCCAGTCGTGGCGCAGTGGCGCGTGTGACTGTAAACGCGACTAGTTGTGGGTTCGATCCCAACTAAAACGAAATGAAATATTTATTTAAATTTATATTTCTATTTTGAAATTTTATTTAAATTTATATTTTCATTTATTTGCTCTGGTGTCGCGCTCAAAGCGCCGCGTTGAGTCCGCCACTCAACACACAATGCCTCAAGGATAAGGAGGAAAGTGAGGAACGGAAATGTCTTAATGGGGAACAGAATATATTCACACTACGTTACCAGGTTCCTGCTACGTGCAATATACAGAGTGAAAAAAAAGTTCCCCAATAAATCTCATTGATATTTTTTAGAAAACAAAAAAAATTTAACGTAGCGAGATTTGTACCCGCGCCTCTTGGAAACCAAGTGAAGAGTTCTGATCAACTAAGCTTTAAGTTCTTATCGAGCTCGAAACGTCGAAACGTTTATAAGCTTGATACAACTTATTTTTACAAATGAATGATTGATGAAGAAATTGATGAACAAATGATTTTTACAAATTTCCGCTAATATTTTCCGTAATTGCTTAGAATTATCATTGGGTGAGAAAAAAAAAGTGTTTTGCTACACTTAAGACAGAAATCTCTTTTTTTAGAAATTAGAAATCTTAGCACGTCAAGTACATAATAACAGAGTCAGTTTTTAGACATATAAAAATGTGTTCTTTTTACTTTAGCAAGAAACATTAAATAAACATTCTATTTTAAAATTTGAAGCTTAAAATCTTAAAATTTGTATTTATCTTTAAATTTGAAGCTATGAAATATTTACAGTTTCAAACAGTTTAATCTACGACCAATGAAAAGAGTTCCCATATAAAATATAAATAGATGCGAAACATTTATTAAGATTTATTTAATACGTAGAAAATAAATGCACAAACTGGTCTAAAAGTGATAATTACTGGTGACAATAAAGACATTTTTTAATCAATTCTACATATAATAAATAACATATTAATACTTTATAAATTTTATATATCCTAGTTGTGGTATTTGTAAAATTAGAAATAAATTTTGTAATTATTTTCGTTTTTTAAACATCTTTGGTTTAATTGAATACTTATAGTTATTATAATACTTATGTATGTATGTACACATTTAAGCAATGACTACTGGGTACAAAATGTACCCACTTATTAAAAAATAGAATGTTTGAAAGTGTGTTTGTGTGTTTCTTAAACAGATTATAATAAAATTTATATTCTGCATATGGGTATATAATAAATATGCATTCACGATGACGTAGCCATACTCAATCTTGATAAATATCTGAAAATAATGAAATTTTAGTTTGAAATGAGCGAATTTTACAAATGGTCTTAGATATGTTATTTCACTGAAATTTACTACTAGGTGTCACTGTGCCAATCTTTAATTACTTTTTTTTACCTTCACTTTGTCTTACTGTCCTGCAACACAGGAGGGAAGACAGGGAGAACCTGGGAATCTAGTGTTAAGACACTCCGTTTCTCATTAAGGCACTTCCGTTCCTGCCTTGAGGCCTCGGGTTTTGACTGGCGAAACTTAACGCCGGGCTTTGCCTGCTTAATTACCTTTATTCAACATAATATTCTTTACCAACATAACAATATAAATTAAAAAAATAGTTTACCTTTTATATTCATGTGGCAATGTCAATATTTTATACCATAGGGTAATACTTAAGAATATACTCCAAGTTCTTAATGGGCTTAGGACAAAAGATAGTGTTCCATATTCCAACCAGAAATAGTACGCCAACAACAGCTGTATAGATAATAAAACAATAAACGGCAAATTTCTTATGATTCCTTTATAACCTTTCAGGTTACAATGTGCCAGTTTAGTTTCTAACGTATAGGCCAAAACAAATATTAGCGGTATCTGTACAAACATCAATTGTACACTGCCATACATGTAAGTAAATGGTTCAGGCAGGAACACTCCTTTAATTAATATTCCCCAAGCGAAAATAGCTCCAATATGGCCGTCGATCAGTTCACCGATAGCCCACGGTCCGAATGGTATGTATACGGCGTATATCACAAGGGGATAAAACACTTTATCAATTTTAGTTAACAGCCAAAATCTTAAGATTTGTCGACTATATTTTTTGTGACTGGGCCACCGTTTATGGAGACGTAATATTACTAAAGTTAGCACTTGCGTCAATAGAAGCACTCCGAACACACCCTGGAACTGTTAAATTATATTTTGTTAGTATATATATTTTGAGGCACAGATAGCGATAGCAGGACAGAGGAACCTGGTGATATGACACGACGTTCCCAATTAAGACACATCAGTGCTCCACTTACCGCCGAATTCTTGAAATATTGCGTGTTAAGTGACAGAACTTAAAGCGCATTGCCTTGTTACCAGAACGAGGAAGTGAAAATATTAAACATTCCACTCCCTCGGGTGGAAATACAACCCACAACCATCGCGTTCACAATCGCACACTTGTGCCCCTGCACCATGACGGCTTCAAATGCATTTTTTTCTAAGAATATTTCAAATTATAGTTGTATAATACATTACATTATTACATATTTTTGAAAGGCAAACAAATGCACATAGCGAGATACAAACCTACAGAAACAGTCAAAGCACTATAGTCAATTAAGCTGTAATATGTATGTTATTACTGGGCTACGAGGAAATTATAAAGAAAATATTGTTACGATATATGACGTGCAGAAAAAAAAATCTCACCACAACTCCAGCATCCATCATAAGAAAAACTCTTGGCATTACTTCAAATGACAATTTACTGCCATCTAACGAAAACGGATGTTCCAAGACAACTTCTCTGGGTATCTCATCAGACACCACCACATACAATGTATGTAAACCACTTTCAAACAAATGTGGCAGCCAATGGCATGTATATAAGGGACCATCTTTATGTTTACAATTCACCCAACTTATCTTGTCAAATGAAATCTTCACATTATTTATTTCTACGTCACTGAATGCCAAAATTCTTATATGTGTCGAATCATGCATTAAATTGAGCGGTTCCCGACCAGGTAATGCATATTTTGCATGTTTCGGATTAGTTACCAACACAACAGGCCAATTATTATGTTTTTGATCAACAAACGATATTAATCCATGATCTATAGCTATCAGTCGATACATTCTGTTATCTTTCCAATCACCCAATTCTAATTCTAAATATCCTTTTTTATGTTTTGTATACATTCGTTTAACTAAACCACCCATGGAATGTAAATGACCACACACATACACTTGAGAGCCTCCCGCACTGCCTATAACATCGCGTATATTCATTCTTTGTGAATTATTAGTTAAAGATACTATACATGATGTTGGATAATGTCCAAACCAAATTATGTGATCAGCGGCAGCCTCGGCTTCAATTTTCAACTTTTTAATACTTTCTTGTTCCTGTTGATCTAATATACCTATGAAATTAAAGGGACGCCGCAATCCTGGCTCGGGACATGCGTCTATACCAACAAATGCAACTTTGACTCCATTATGATTGATAGGGTGCATATAAGATTTTGGTCGTAAACCACCTTGTACTGAGTAGTGTTTAAAATAGTTTTCTGGAGAGTTAATAGCTCTTATATTGAAATTATCTGCAAGAAAAATGTTTATCGAAAAAATGAAATTATTTATTTTTTTGTAACATCAATTATATTAAAAAAATGTGATATAATAAAATATACAGGATGGAAGTGATTGCGCTTGTTTTAGAGTAGCAGCATATAGGGTAAAATATTTCAAACCCATACCTAAAAAAATTTATCAAGATTCCTAACAGTTTAGACAGGATTATTATTTCCATTTTATGATTTTTATCCATAATGTATTATGTGTGATGCAGTTACAAATTGATACCAATAACTACTACAAAATTATCTCTAAACAGAGGGAGAACCTAGTGTAAAAACACTTCATTTCTCATTAAGACACTAAGTAATATACAGAGATTAATAGCGACAAGGCAAAAAAAAATCTACTTTACCATGATTTCCCCTTATATCTAACCAAGTAGTGTTTTTGGTAACTCCTGATTCTTCTATTATTTTATAATAGTACACCCACTCAGTCTTAACTTGAGAACTACCCAAATTATCTTTTGTTTTTGCATCTGTGAGATCACCAGTTGCTAATACAACATGAGGTTTAATACTTTTTACTGTGCTATCACAAAATTGTTGAAATTGTGAAATTCTTCCTGGATCTCGAAATATACTTATATGTATGTCTGAAATCTGTAAAAAAACATTAAAATAAAACTTATTTATTAGTTGTCCTAATAATACTTATATGCTCCCATGAGAAATAATTACAATATTATAAAAGATGTAGAGTCTAACTGCAATGCATTCAATATCAATTAATAATTGCATTATACAATGTTTATGTTATTTTTGCTATATTTATCTAATATTTTATAGTATTTATACAACTTAAAAAAATTTTAATGTTTCTGCGTACCTGTAAAAACCAGATTAGATTGTGTGGTGAATCATCTATCTGTCCATATTTTAGTCCCAGGTAATCAGTAAAATTTTCACCTTCAATTTTATTAGCCGTATCAAAAGAATGATCTATGGCAATTATATTTAACAAATTAGCCATGAACATTGACAATACTATAAGTATACATATTATTGATATAGCTCCTTTGGAAAATATCATTGTTATAAGTACAAGTAGGTAACAATTATGTTTTGAGCTAACTACTCTACATTAACTTTGCTTTTATAATTTAATAATTTATCATTTAAATTCACTTTAAATAACCGTGCAACAACACTATTTTTTCTTCTTGTTAGCTGAACTCGGCTTATTTTCATAATTATTTCTTGTCTTGCTATCTTTATTGTTTGGTCGAAGGTTTTGTCAATAAAATAAAATAAATAGTCATGTGTCAATGTCATCTAAGATATCCAACTGACATTGACAAATAACAATTACCGTCATATGGCTAAAAGCTTTCCGTTTTACGGTAAAAGTAATTATTATAAGGTTAGAAATCAGAAGCGGTTAAGGTTTTTAAAAAACACAAAATCAAAACACATATCATCTATATGTTTCTAAATTATTCAAAAAGAGATTTGACGTATACATAATAGGGTTACCATATAACAATAATTCACAAGAGTTTCCTACTAGCAAGGGCCATTGCCTACAAGCAAGCAAGCATTCATCAACCTCTGATTGACACAATTCCTTTGCTTTTAACTCTCTTGAACGTTGAATTGCAATGCGTCCAGATTCGGCAGAAAGTGGGGAAAGGAGTGTACTGTTACATTAGGTTCCCCCTGCCTAACTTGCTGTGTGTGGTAAGAGCTGAGTCCAGGTGAACTCCAACTGTAATCGGGAAGGGGTTCCTAGCGATCCTAACTATAGAAGCGGAGTAGTGATATGTAACGTTCGTACGTTCATAAGGGCAAAAATTGTACCTATAAGCGAGCGAGCCATCGTCTTGTGTAAATAGTAAAGTGGTTGGTAAAGTCTGTATGGCCAATTTCAAACAAACTTCCGCCGCTTTCCGAAGATTTTTTAAGATCTTGAACTATGTTCTATAACAAAGAGTCCCTATTCGGCCTTCCGACATACGTTATTTAAGAAGTAGGGGGAAAAGAGATAAAAATTTTACATTTTTTTGTTGTTTCTATACAACCACTAACATATTACATACATACGGATGGACGCTATAAAGCTTTCTGCCAATTTGGAGGATATAAAGATACCGCCCAAAGTGGCAGAATTCTCATATAAACTTCTATCCCCTATTTTTACCCGTCTACCCTAGAGAGGTAAAAGCTTAAAGTTTTTTTTTGTAGTTGTGTAAGTGTGTACTACTATTAACTTATACATATATTAAATTTTAACTCTCTAGGACTTTATGAAGCATCTTCATCATCTTATGAATTTTGATAACCATCAATCACTCAGCCGGTCAGTGATGAAGTCGGAGAATTTTGGATATTTATAAAATCTAAAGTATAATAGCTATACAAATAAAACCTAATATATATACATATAATAAAATTATAACTGACTACTGTTTGTTTATATTATTTAGTTCATGTATGTGTTGGATTCTATACCCAAAAATAATAATGTTACAAGACGCGAAAGTGATTAAGATTAGTAATCAAATTACTGTGTTGATCAAGAAGGAGAAGTCGCAAACGAGTCGCTAGTATTTAAAATGTTTTGAAATCAAATAAGGAAGTATCTAAGTAAATGACGCATTAGTAAAATCAATAACAATTGAACATTAACTTATTTTAAACTAGCGACCCCCTTGCGGCTTCGCCCGCTTTTACTACTGGATTAATCATATAATGTATGTTTGCAAAGCACTTAAGATAATGTGAAAATTAATTAAACCCTAATGCAACCCGCATTTTTGTAGTTTCAATAAGTATTTTCCAATTGTTTTACTCGGCAAGGATTTTTTAGTAGGTACCGTAATTTTAAATCTGTACTACTAATCTTTTCAAGTACTTATTAAAATATATTTAAATGACTATTTTTATATAGTTAAATGACTATTTTTAAACGGAAGAAATTATAAACAAAAGTCTACCTACTAATAACTACTACAAAAAATATGAAACCAAATATATCGCGCTGAAATAATACATTCAACTTCAATTATCCAATACGTGCAAACGCATCTAAATCTTCGCTGCTATGCCTCTACAGCGGGCGGGTTCTTTTTTTCGAGCTTGTGGTTAATGCTGAAGAGGGTATTCTGTCCCTGATGAAAAGCAAGCACTACGTGGCTGCCTGTGAGGAAAATGAAATAGAATGCATTGGCCGGGAAGCGAACCCGGGCTGCCCGCGTGGCAGGCGAGCAATCTACCACTGAACCACCGATGACTGCTCATGACGCACTTGTATAAGCAAAACGTCGCGGGGCGCGTTTCGCAGCAAGGATGTTTTGATATTGTAA
>HE670755.1:59690-113506 GCA_000313835.2 Heliconius melpomene melpomene | reverse complement strand
GGCCGCTGACCCTGCGCGCGCGCCCTTCCTCTTGCACCACTGTGTGCCACCAGCCCACCACGCAGCACGCACAGACACATTATATATAACACCGATCAAACGTTCAATGCAATGGCGCATGGTGTGCACTGTGCAGTAAACATTCGATTGATTATTATTGCGAGACCGACTGAAGATTCTAGTTGGTAGCCAGTAGGTGAATTGGCTCGAAATTAAGAGAAAGTAACAAATTCAACGTATAGTTTTCTGTGCTACATTAGTAATTAGTATGATACAACGTGGGTTCAACAAAAAATTACAAACCTCACTACTTTTATCTATTACATATAATAAAATTGTAACTGATCGCTGTCTGTACATGGGTGATATATGAGAAAAGCTATAATTTTTTTCCTGTAGGCATTTATGAATGTACCCAAAACAATGATCTATAGATTTTTTGTCGGTTGTCTGTACGTTTGTGCATGCTTATCTCAGGAACGGCTTAACCAATTTAAATGCAGTGTTCACTACTGTATTTTGGCGAGCTTCCCCTAACATTTAGAAATGGGTTCATAAATACAAAAGTTTTTCAAGATTAAACTATTTTATTCGACAGTATTACTACAAAAATTACTTTAGTCTTTAAAATGTAAATGTTATAAGAATATGAAAGCAATTTAGATTAGTAAATAAATAATCGTGTGGTTCTAGCGGGCGACGTCACGAGCGGGTCGCTAGTTTACAATATGTGCAATATATTATTACTACGTACTCATGTTCCTTCTATGCTATTATAGAATAATAGTATACTTTTTCATTAGAATTTAACTAATTTAAGTAAAAATAATACGTAAGTCCAATGACATAATATAGACATAAAAGGACGGGAAGTGGGGACCGGAAGTGTTATAATGGTAACGGAGTGGCTTTTCACTAGGTACCCAGATTCCCCTTGTCTACAATTTTTTGTGCGGGTTAAAGCGTAAAGCTATAAAATTATAGAATTAAACGTTTTTTTTAAATTTAATACAAACTCATTTAACCAGCGAATTAAATAAAACTAATAAAACAAATAGCGTCACGTATGATAACAGGCGTAAAACCAACAAAAGAAAACATAAGATAAATTTACTAAGCTAAATCTGCTGCGCAAAAACTTACAAAACATTGTCAATATCGATTATAAACATAATGAACAAAAAAATCCTCAAAATCAGTTCACCCAGACCAAAGTTCTAAGGTAACAAACATTAAAAAAAAATACATACGAATTGATAACCTTCACAGAAGTCAGTTAATAAAAAGAAATGTAACAAGGGCCACAAGTACGGCACATCATTGGAATGATGGATAATGTAAATGATTCATTAACTCCAAACAGGCAATGGCTACGACCGCATTCCTCCGATAGCGCACTGAGTGTGTAAATAAAGTAACAGCCTACAAGTAATACCTTTACGTATAACATATAACTACATATATATGTAATATACTGAAATATATTTGAGTTGCAGTTGTATAATATATACCTACATATAATAAAATTGAAACTGATCGTTGTCTGTAGGTACGTGGAAGATATATGAGAAAATGTATTATTGGGGACATTTATCGGTGTTTTTATTTTTATTTTTGCCTGATTGTCTGTGCGGTAATCTCAGAATCGGCTTAACCGATTTGAGTGCAGTTCACATTATTATATTAAAGCAATCTTCTCTTAGCATTTGGTGTTTGTTTTATTTAAATCGGTTCATAAATAAAGAAGTTATATTAATATAGAGTATTTGGGACGACAAAATTGCTACAAAAATGATTTTCTTATTGAATTGACTGAAACTTTAGTTTTCTATGTATGGAAAATATAATGTTATACACGAAGGTATTAATATAGCTATAGAATGAATTTTCAGTATATATGATACTGAAGATAACTATATGAGAATAACTGTCAACTTCTCTACAAAAGGATAAAACAGTAAAGGCAAAACGAATTGTTATATATATTAAAATATTGTTATTTCCATTTTAATATAGTAAAAATTCAACGACAACATCAACATGTGGCATGTTGTCTCTAGAATAACAACACTTAAAGGTAAAATAACAAATAAAGTAGAGTCGACTTTGATTAAGTTGCAAAAATTATGAATGAATAAAAAATAAACGAAGTATTACCTATATGTATATTTACTCTATACCTAATATCTATCAATATTAAAAAAAAACAAAGTTTGTCTGTTTGTACACTCTAATCTTTGAGACTGATAGACCAGAGTTCCCCAAACTTTTTTGTGTCGTAGTTTGTGTCCCTTTGCCATGTTTTTCCGTGTTGGGTAGACCCCCTACTTACCTGATATTGATTTCCACTATCGTGGACCCCCATTTTCATTTCATGGACCCCCAAATTTTTTTTTCGCTGACGCAGACCCCTTTGCAGGTTGTCATAGACCCCCAGGGGTCGATATAGACCACTTTGGGAATCACTGTGCTAGACTGATTTTAACGAAACTTTTTGTTGTTACATGTAGCTTGAGTTGTGCTTGAAAATATAGAACTGTATTTTTTTAGGTTTAGACTGTATCCCGCATACGGCAGGGTGGACAACATGTTCAGATTCTAAGACATTTTATTTCATAATATATATGACAAAAAAAAAGTTTTGAATAGGCACTTGTACGTCGAGAAGGCAATAAAATTTCGACAATATTTCCGATAACAGCGAGTGGTTAATGGAAATTATATAGCGACGAAAAACAAAGTTGCGAGCGATAACTATCTAACTATATATAGGTAGTTATTACAGTACTTTAATATTAAAAATAAATAATGAAATTTACAAATTATTGCATTTGAGAATAGTCGTGGCGTAGAAGCACAAGCGTGTGAATTGAAACTCGAAGTGTTGAAATATTTAATATTAATTACTTGACTTCTTTTTTATAGGTAGGTTTTCTTTTACTGTAGCCATAACACCGCCTTATAGTCGAATGTTTCGGTATAACATGGTTTTTTCATAAAAATATTCAATGGTATTTGTACAATTAAAAATTCTATTGCATTTCTGTCTCATATTATCACTTTACCAGCGACTCTACTTTACTATCAAAATCAACGTTCATAATTTTTCGGTTATTAAAACGATATATATTTGAGATCCAGTTAGGAAACTGGATCTCAAATAAATACAAGTTATATTTATTTTATATTATGTATAACGAATATGATAAACGTTTTGAATTAAATCAGATAAAATAATGTTGATAATACAATTTTCTGAACTTAAAAAAAGACCTATAAAAATCGGTGCCGATTAAAAAATGCCGATAAAAATACCCATAAAAACTTTCAATCCCTATTTCATACATTTAGGATTAAAATTTTTCAATATCCCGTCTTAGTGGGTGTCCACATTACAAAAATAAACATTTGTCCAAATTTTACGTTTCTACGCACAGCGGTTACGACTGTACGTGCGTCTTATCTCAGTCAGTGGGAACATCTCCTTTTATATATATAGACTAGTGGACGCGAGCTGCTTCCCCTGCTTATTTGTTGGTTTGCACCCTAAAGCGGTGTCTAAATAGCAAATTTTATAAAAATTTCACACAAAATGCACGCAAAATCGATGCATAAATGCTCGTATCTTTTGATTGTGTTGACTTACGCCCAATGTTAATAATGTATCTCCTATCTCCAGTTAACGTCAATCTTGTATTGTCCGACATGTCTGTCCAATCACTAACCTGCATGCCGTCCTCCATCTCTGTCTATTTCAATTTATGGTTGCAATTTATGGATTAGGATTGATTATTAACATTGGGCGTTAGAAGTTTGATTTTTTCTGTGATTTAAGGGACCATAAACCTAAATATTTGAGGTACGGAACCCTAAAAAGAAGAAATATGAATGTGAAAGATATGTTCATTAAATATCAGCATGTAAGTGCAAACACAATGAAACTACATAAATCTTTACTCTCAGATAGAGAATTATCTACAATCAAAGATGCTCTCCTTGTTTTTTTAGACAAATAATTACACTAAGACAACAACATTTTACAAATTCGTTCTTCAATATACTTAAATTAATTATTGTTTCTCAAAATATACATAATATTTATAATTTTATAAATTAGAGTTATTTTTACTTATTTTTTTAAGTTGTACTAAATGTAGCTGTTAAAAGTATCTAATAATATCACTTTTAGTATAGTGTTTTGAATTTTAAACTTAACAAAGTAATATGTAATACTTTAGTGGTTATTTATTCTCGCGATACTTAGAAATAACCCTCGTGGCGCAGTGGAGCTTTATTTAACCGTTCTGGTGATCCAATTGCGGCGTTAAATTCCGCAACTCAATTCACAATGTCTGTCTTAAAGCAATACATTACATTACATTAAAAATTAATATGCAATCGAAGACGCGACAAGTTGTGAGTTCGATTCCCACTCGAGGAAATGAACTATGTAATATTTTCATTTCTTCCTTCTGTTGTCGAGGTAAAAAGCGTGGCGTTTAGTTCCGCCACTCAACACGCAATGCCAATAAAAATGTTAAGAACATTTTACACTTTAATTGTTGCATATAGAAGAGCAATTTAACTCAAGTGCTAACTAAGTAAGACCCTCCATACACCGCCTATTAAATTTACTTTTGCCTTACTTAAAATAAAGAAAAATAATATTTTTTTGTTGCTTAATATACCGAATAACTATCAATAATTATATATTAAGTAACATTTAAAAAGATATACGAGCGAGTGTTATATTTATTAACATTGTGATATTAAATATCAGCACATCAGCTAATTATTATCAAAACAAGTTTCGACTTGGTATGGTTTTTCTGACTAGTTCTGCCGTGGAATGCGGTCTGATGTAAGGCGTTTAAAATGCGGAGGACTACACCGGCTTTAATACTGTTAATAGATAGATAGGTAGGTATGCTTAAAATACAATTTTAGAAATCAAATGACCTAAACAGAATAGTAGGTTATTTAAGTTATGTACATAACGTGTTTTCAATTTTCATATCTCATAAAATAAATATTTCAAGCATTCTTTTATGACTTGATAAAAAAAATAATGTTTTCAAAGGAATTTAAAATATTTTTATGTTTAACGAACGTGGGCTGTACACATAATTAATCCTTATTATCATCTAGCGAAGGCTCTAACTTGCTGACGTCAATATGACGTCTGCTGCACAGTTCTTTGCCACGTGCGTTCACTTATTGAAAAACCGGTCAAGTGCGAGTTTAACCCGCTATCTGAGGGTTCCGTATCAATTTCATGGTTGTAGGTCAACGGAATTTATAATTTTAAAAAGTTGACACTTCACTTAAGTTAAGTTGAACTTAAGTTTGTTGGCGTATGCACTCATTTTGTATGAAATGAACTACAAATATATGTTTGTAATGATATATCACATATACCTAAAAAATATTATTTAATTTCCTGTATTTGTAGTATGTTCTTACTTCTAACCAAACTTTATAGTTGTTGATCAACGAGAAATACTCTACAGATTTTTATAGCGCGGCGAGTTTCACACAAAATGCATAAATGGTCATATCTTTTAATTGAGTTGACATAGACATTAAATGTTTTCTGTGCTGCAAGGTACTTTAAACAGGATTATTTGATATTAATTTTAGATTGACACCTATGTCCACACGATTTTGAGAAAATAATCTTGATAGACAGACGGACAACAAAGTAACCCTATAAGGGTTCCGTTTTTTATTCTAAGTTGCGGAACCCTATAAAAAGTACCAACAGTTGCAATTATAATTTTAAATATAATAACTAAATGTGTTTTTTTTCTTAAAGTACCTAATAAAATACAAAAATATAACAATTAATATTATTATTTTATTGTATTTTATCACATTGTTTTAGTTGATTTGTAACTAAATTTGTAATGTACTGCATTAATTATTTTTTATTGTAATAACAAGTTTACTTATTTAGCTTTAAATTATGCGTGCAAATAAATTATGAACATTGAATAAGAATTAAGAAGAAATATTTAAAAGCCAAATACCTTTGTATAGTCGTGTCGATTTATGGCACAAATTTTATGCGTCCTACGTTTATAATAAACCATTCATTAAAGCTGCAAACAGTTTTTAGTATAACTTATCGTAATAAATATATATATTTATTTATTTTTAACATAAAATACCTAGATAAACTTAAAATAATACCAATCTAGCTACATAGTGGAACATACGATGTACCATTCACGCACCGATGATTTACAGAGAACTTCAATACCTAGAACATACATTTTTATATTCTGATTTTAATATAGATTAATAAGAAAAGTACAGGTGTTTACAAACTATTTACAAAAGTTACAAAATAAGCAAAAAACTTCATTACTTCACAGTAATATTTGTAACCCAAAAACTTTTTAAAACCCTTTCTCCATTTTGTAATACAATTTTTAATGTTGAAGTCTTACGCAAGTCACTATTTAATATAAAGTGGCAAATTTTTAAATACAAAAATATATATATTCTGTAGTTTCACGCTTTATCCCGCAAAGTTCCGAATTCAGCAGCAGAGAAATGAAAATAGTTCATACCCTCGATGAGTATTTAACACACAACCTTTTGAGTTTAAGTCGGATGCCTTACCACTGCGCCATAGGGATCTCAATTGTTAAAATAATAATAATATACTATAAAGCAGATTAACATAGGCACTCATTGGTTCGAAACTAGTACCTACCTAGTAACCTTGCACTTATTTTTTAGCTTCACGCGGTATCCCGCACACAGCAGAGCAGTCAGAGGGAACTCGTGAAAATAGTGTTAAGACACTGTCTCAATTACGACACTTCCGTTCCTCACTTTCCGCACATCTTAAAATAGAAATATTGTTATTTTATCAATTGTTTAGGTTGTTAGGAAAATACTTATTTTAGATGTTCATTTCTTATTGCCATAAATTCATGAGCATATTTTATTTAAGTACATATTACTTAAGTAATTATTATTTATTATTAATATAATCTATTATTAAAACAGTGTAGCCACAATTTTTCTTTGTGATACGGTTTAAGATTTTAATAGTAATAGATAATCTATACTTCTATACTAATATAATAAAGCGGAAGAGTTTGTTTGTTTGTTTGTTTGAACGCTAAGATCTCTGGATCTACTGGTCCGATTTACTATGTTTTTGTTTTGTATGAAAGCTGCATTCTTCAGAAGTGCTATAGGCTATATAACATTACATTACAAATATGTACTAATAAATTAAAATACTTTCTAATTTGACATGCAATTTATTCTGCCATGTTAATAACAACCGTCGTAGCTAAGCAACGGTTTGCAAAGTTTCTTGGTTGTTTTAAGAAAACGTCACCCAAAATGAACTTACATTTTGATATTTATCCTTATAAAAATAAATATATTATATAATATTTAATAAATATTCTTATATTTCAAGCAGGCGTAGCCGCGTCCGGGTCCACTAGTAATAAATAATAGTTCAATCAGAGTAATACTGACAAGGTGACAATTGTCTTCTCTGGACAAACTCAACGTCGTCGGTCGTACAGCACGTATTAAGAGATGTAACCCAGAACTGGCGTGCATGCGGTTACTTTAAAATTCCGTCCATTACCGTCCTACACAACAATGTGCGAGTGTCATAAATGGTGGCGAGATGTCGAAAAGTGGAGGCAGCGACGTCCATAGGTATGCGAGGACACAAGATGCGGCCGGCGTAGGGGGAGGGGCGCTCGGCATTTGAAGGTCGTCCGCATTCCTCGCGTCGCCGTCCGCTGCTACCGCGCTTACGTAGCGCCCCCGGCCCCGCGCCGCACCACCGCGCAGACCGGTCCGCCCCCGCGACCCGCCACCCGCCCCGCAACGCCTGACCGCCATCACAAACTATCGCGCATTTATTAAAACAAAAAAAATATATTATACATGTTCTTATGGCTATCAAGAGCTGAGCCGCGGAGGTACCGGATGCGATGAAATTTATTCGCGTCTAGTTTTTTTGAAAGGAACCCGTCGTGGTGCTGCATTCCGAGTAACATTCGTATTAAAGTTCAGCGTACCGCAAACGATGACCCTCGACTTCATTGATTCTTCAAATATTAAGATATTTTTACTCTTCTCATTTTTACCATATTATGTATATGCATTTATTTAGCATATCTCGTATATATATGTATATATAATTGCATGACGTATCCATTTTTGATTTATTACATTATTTATATTAGTAAGTTACATCAAGTTCTAAGAATGTTGCAGAACGAGCTCAAAATTAGTGTAGGCAAGTTGTAGCGCTTTATAGTTAGATCTATGAATATATTTTCGTAGACTACCTAACACCAAGTTTGCTGTATATTAGAAACTATAACTGTTGTTATTACACCTACCGATTTAATTAAAAGCATATTATCAATTATAGAATAAGTATTTCATGTAATAAGTTTAACATGCCAGAAATTTTTTACATATATAATAAATATATGTAAAATATTTCCAACATAATATTTACGTAGAAACAACGATGTGGGTTCCATAGCAGGTAGCGAAAAGGCAATTGTGTGATAAAAAAACATTATGGAATGCACAGATGGTGCAGATCCGAAAGCTAATGCATGAACCGCACGTTTTCATAGATGTCCATAGATTTGTTTAAATAAATTATTATTCTTAACATTTTGAATTTAAAATTTTATGTCTTTGTATAAATACATGGTGATTCATTACTTATACATTTATAATATATATCTATAATACTTAACATAAACGTGCATAAATATTTAAAAAGATTTATTTTATATACCTCAAAACTGTCCCTCATAAGAACCGTGCAAGCCTTCTCACCATTCGTTCTACATCTAAGTAAATATTTTTAAATTTTTATGAATTTCTATTACTTAAGAATTATTTACAAGAATTATAAAGGCAAAAGAGGAAATCAATCACATTTTTTATACGTTTCTAAAAAAAATATTTCTTTGCTTTATGAAAAGGTTACTTAAATATTTTAAAACAATGTTAAAACAGCATATAACTTACTTATTAGAGAAATCGTACAAAATTTGAACTTTATTTCGAATTCACTAGAAAAGGCCCTCTTGGACGGTTTCTAAGAGGCGCCGATTCAAATCCCGCTACGCTACGCTCAAATTGTATCTAAATAAGTTTCTTTTCTAAGTGTAGAATAACGCTTTTAAATTTTTAAAAACTTGTTGCAGGGAAAGCAATAGGTGTCTCGAGATGCGATATGCGCGCTCTATGTTCGGTTCGCGGGGCGTTGGGCGGGGAGGCGCGTGCGCTCGGCGCGGGCGCACGCCTCCTGTCCCTGCGGATGCCCGGCCACCCTCAGCCGATACACTTTGTCGTGGAGGCCAAAGCGAAAGTCAAGGAGCTGAAGACTTTGGCTCATGCCCATTCACAACTTCTAGGCATGACCGATACAGAGCTCTTCGGTTTAGCTATTATGCAAAGTTAGTTCACATCGTTATTATATACTTAGTTATATAGATCGTAATTATAATTTATTATTTTGCTACATTAGTCCGTTTATTTATAATGTATTTTGTTTAATAATCAATATATTCTGTTGAGGCTATCGTGGTACAGAGGTACAGCGGCTTACTATAAAAGCAATGATTATGGGTTCGATCCCCGCTCGAAGAATGATTAAATTTAAATTATTAGTATTTTCTGGCTCTAGTAGACAACACAAGGCGTTGTGTGCCGTCATTGAACACACAATGCCTCGTAAATTGGTCGGAAATTGGGGAATAAAGTCTATTAGGATTAGGTTCCCTCTGTCTAACCTGCTATTTGGGAAAAAGCGTGAAGCTGTGTATTTTTTCTTTTTCATTATTATAAATGTTTATTTAACAAAAAAAAACACGTAATGAAGATTGTAATAATTAACTAATTAATACTATTTCAGATGGCGAATATTTGTTTGTTGACTTAGAAAGTAAGCTTTCTAAATATGCGCCAAAGAGCTGGAGATCTTCGCATACTCATGTAAGTTAATTACGTATGTCAAAATATCAATTTTCTAAATTCACTAAGTAAAAAATAATTTTATACTTAACAGAAATAGCTCGTTAACATATTATTTTGATATTGTTTCAGGGTTTGGATGCACATGGGAAACCTCTGCTAGAGCTTCACCTGGTTATTCAATTTCATGTCGAAAGCCCACTTCTTCTACATGATGATATTGGTCGTCATGTTTATTTCCTTCAACTACTTGAAAATGTGCGATCACGAGATGCACTGCCCGCAGAAATAGTTTTATTATTGATTGGTTTAGCATTACAAGCGAAATTTGGGGATGAAGATATTTATGAAGGACAAGAATATTTTAAAGTGGAAGATTTCGCACCAGTATCACTTACAGGTGATTGGGTGTCTTCTGCTATACGTGCATGCCATCGCGAACATCACGGTCTTTCCAAAACTGATGCTGAAACTAGATTTATACGAGAAGTTTGTCTTCTTCCAGATACTATTAATTCTCATAGATATCGATTAAAACAATCAAAGACAGAACTAGATCCAGGGACGGTTTGGCTTCTTGTTACGGCTAAAGGTATTAAAGTTTTACCTGATAACGGCCCTGTATCTAATTTTATATGGAGTTCTATTGGCAAATTAAGTTTTGATAGGAAAAAATTTGAAATACGTACAGATGAAGGAAAAATTACGCTATATTCATCTAGTGAAGAAAAATGCAAATATTTATTTGCTTTATGCAAGGAAACCCATCAGTTTTCAATGAAAATTTCACCTAAATTAAGTGATATTTTACGAGAAGAGGAGAATGAACGCAAAAATTGTTTTAGTTATTCCAAAACATTTAACTCACAGTATTGTCAAAATAAGAGCGAACAAAGGATATCTCTCATATCATCTACGAGTTCAAACACCACATCAGGAATTGTTAGTGACAGAGTTCAATCTGAAGATGAACTCGAAATCATGATTGATTCGCCACCGGCTCCATCGACAGAAAGTTTAGCATTAGCACATTTAATAGACTATTCAAACTCTTACTTAATCCGAAACATTTCCCAGGACGTTAATTCCTTAAGTAAAAATTCGTCTTCACAATTACAGAAATGTAAATTACGAATTCAAAAAAGTAAAGATGAAAGTGATAACATTTCCAAAAATGATTCTTCACCCGAAATAGCTCACTGTTCCACAAGTCTAACGGAAGAAGGTACTTCAATAGCAGATCAAAGTGTGTGCGACAAACTGACTGACAGCCCAAGCTCTAACAAAATGAAATGTACTGGGTCGCAATGCTCATCTTCTTGCAGCACTGTAATAATGGCACGCGGGGGTTTAAGTACTCTTAGTAGAGCGTCAAACGCAAGCAGTTTAGAATTAGGCTACAGTCATACAGCTCAAAACTCAATGATGAGTGATAATAGTATGGTCGGTATCGACGGAGAATTTATTCAGGACACAGCATCGGCTTTGTACGACGGTTTAGGTCAACCAGCAACCCTAGCCGCTTCCAGTGAAACTAGCGGAGTTTATACAATGGGTAGTTCAGAACTAACATCACGATCTAAACTGTACAGTCACTCTGATGGCAGTAGAACTGACTATAGTGGTTCACATTATGGTAATTACAAAATAACCAAGGAAAATGACTTAGCTGACTTCGATAGTGTTTCATCAATATTGAAAAACGAGTCCACTCGACTCAATCGCTCTCCTAAAGATAAGAGATTAATAGAAACTTTAAGCACTGCTGATTGCGTTGATGGCTCAACACAATTTTGTGTTGAAGAACATAATGTTAAAGAGGATTTATTTCGTGAGCGAACAAATTCAAGTATTAGTGCTGCTTCATTTCATGGTGATGGAAGTGATCCTACTGATAAAAAACACAATTTGTTAAGTGCAAGCGAATTAAGTGATCTAATTGTTGGAAGAGGCGTTTATCCCAAAAATCAATCTGTGAGTGATACTTTTGATTCCGTCTCTGACTACGTAAGATTACCTTTACCATTTTCTGGTGACAGTTACCTTCAAGGACATGAAGATACGGCTCCTTCGGATGACAACTATCTAAGTAATTCTTATTTTGATAGACCACCGACACCGCCAACAAGAATAGACAGCCGCAAGGGTCTGAATTTATCTTTGCCAAATATACTTGATTTAGATGAAAACGTGCCCGCTATACCAAGATATCCAGATAAACCTCCACCTCCGTACGAATACAAACATCTAACTCTTTCATCTTGTCACAATACTCTATCGAAACCACCGCCAGCGTATCCCGGAACATCACCAGCCCCGTCAGTTCCTTCAAAACTCACACTCGAAAAAGAAGAAGTAGCCGCTAGAGTTGTAACAACAAAACCAATGATTACAATTCTAAAAGCGGAAGCAGGGGAAGTTAACACTTCTGGTGAAAGGACATTCGCTAGTCCGATGGTCATGGAACATCGTTTTCAAAAATCGAAAAGACATCAAGCATCCAGCCGAAGAGCAGAAAGATCAAAATTAGCACAAGGTCTTAGTAACAATCTTTCGCCGTCAAGAGAAATTTCAAGCCATACAGATTCCAACGTTCTGGTGGCAATGATGAAGCTACCTCCCCCTCCACCCCCACCTCGTCGTCCACGGTTGCCACCACCGCCGCCACCTCATAACCCCGTGTTTCATCAACAATTATATAGTGACGTAGACTATGTATATTACCCTCTTCAGGATCCTTCTATATCACAACAGAATTATCTCGATCACAAATTAACAGAATCCAGAATCTCTAACATGCACAAAAATAGCTTACAGTACAGAAGCACTCCATATCTTTCAACTACTCTTTCCGCATCGTCAACTTATGGATCTATACAGAACCTCTCCGACTCTTATATACAAATACCGGGCACTCGAAGTAGTTGGTATTCAATGACAAGTAGAACATCAGCTAGTAGTCACTCTATAAATTTGGAGGGACCCGTCGTACCAGCGCGCATTCCAGAACCGAGCTTCCCTCGAGCAATGTCTCATAGCAACATACTTAACACAAATGAGCCACTTCATACAATAACAAGACGTATGCCACCTCCCCCTCCACCACCGTACGAACACAAAAAGAAAATTCCTTCCCATTTGAAGGATTTAAAAAATCCAAATTGCAGTATGTTTAATAGTGATTCTAGTGTTACGAAAATTAAATCCTCTAATTGTGATTTAGATATAATAACTTTAAGGGAAAAAAGTAAAAATCTCGACTTGCCTTTAATTGCAGCATTATGCAACGATCGATCGTTGTTAAAACAAACTAAAGCTTTTGGTGCTACAAAGCTGGCGAAACAAACAGGAAGTGACTGTGAAAATGATAGAAAAAGTGCCAAGTTTTCTCAAAACACCACCGATAATATAGATCTTAAGAATAAACAAGAACCGCATGCTAGGAAGACTGTGTCAGGGTCTCATAAAAAGATATTAGTACGAAATCCTACAGATAAACTTCCGGCACTACCCGGATCTGAAACTCACACTCCTAGAGCTTTGTCAAATACATATGTAATGCATCCAAATATAGTTAAATTAAAAAAAAATCAACCAAGTTAGTGATTTGACGACGTTGCTCTAGGACTTACTGTACCTTCCAATGTTACGAGCATACACTTATTATTCACCAATCTTAATAATGTAACTAAAGACTGAAATTAGATAGTAAAACAATCCCACTGATATTAAGTAATAAAAGTAGAATTTTGAACTAGTGCTCCTTCAATTAAATCAACGATAGAAGCAACATTTTCATCAATTATACAGATACCTACAAATCGAATTATAAATCCTATGCTCTAGGAATATGGGTTCAGAAACTGTAACTAATTATTACAACAAAAATAAACTTTTTATTTATGTATATACCATACCTATTTCCAATTTTTCAACACAAATTAAAATTGTTCAAAAGTACTTAATTTATTTATAAAAAAAATATCGTTAAATGTAAATTCTCTATTAAATAGTGAATTTTTGTAACCCTAATTAAATACTCACTTTATTATTAACCAGAGGTAAACTTAACCCTCGATAGTAGGAATATCTGAAGTCATCGCTAAGTCCTAGTTAGTTAGTATATAAATTTAATATTCACCTCTATTTATTTTGTTCACAATCATGTACATACAGGTATTTAAATGTTTAAGTACGTCATATTGTTCTGTGTACAAATGTATAGTAAATATTCTCACAGGATTTTTGCTTTTTATTTTATTTTCCACACGAAATATTATTGATGTTTATAGATGTGATGTGCTTGCTTGTGTTTCACAAATATATTTACTTTAAATTCATATAATTTTAATTTAATCATAATAAATATAATATAAAAGGAAGATTTAGTAATAATTAATATTTAAAGTTTCGCAAAAAAACACATAAGTAATTGACATAGTTTTAGTGCTTATAAATTTATTTAAAATATATTTAATTTAAGGCCAGTTGATTCGATGCCCACTCAAAGAAATGAAATATTTTCATTTTCCTCGCTCTGATAACAGAAAGCATTGAGTGCCGCCCAACACGCAATGCCTCTAGAATTCTACAGAAAGTGAGGAACGGATGTGTCTTAATGGGAACGGAGTGTCTTAGCACTAGGTTCCCTCGACCTACCCTGCAATGTGCGAGAGACAGCGTTTAAAAATTCAAATAACTACAATACGATCGGCGAGTCCAGGCGCCCTGAAGTCACCTGCATATGGCTGCGCATATGATTTTAGATTGTTTTTTCTTAATTTGTGTTTATTTTCCTTGAAATCTACCGAGTGTCTAATGCCCAAAGTTCAAAAAGCCTTACTAACGACTCGTCGACCGTACGTAGAATACGGTTTTTAAGTACTGAGCTATTATTCCGTACAAAGAAGGTATTTCAAATTACACTTTGTAAGCTCTTACATTAAGAACAACAGTAAGAATTTATTTAGAATACAAGTCTATTTTGTATTGAATTGAAAGGAGGTTAACATTGCTATCAAGTAATAGTTAAAATAATAACAAATTGAATAAATATGAATACTTTTAATGAATACTGCATTAATCTTTCTTGCACTTTTCTTTTTTTATACATAATTGAATATCATTATAATATGAAATACTTTATAATCCCAATGCACTTTCTTAATATTTAAAATAAAAACATATGTATATTAGGCATCAGTATAAACTAATGGAGGTAAGTAATTTGGCTGAAACTTGAAAATACTATTAAAATATTAAATTAGAAACATTATGGATGCCACACACCAAGCTTCCATTTAAAACGGAGAAAGTAGTGTGGAGTATATGTATGAAGTACAACTCTACGTATAGTTATGAATAATCCATATTATATAATAAATTTTATAAATATTGCGACAATAATAAAAACATTCATAAAAGATTAGTAATATTACTAAAAAATAATGTTAGTATAAAGTTTAACTAAAGTAACCTTTGGATTGAAAAAGAGCTTTTAAAATTAATAAACTGAATAAACATAACAATGATAATATCAAAATATTTACTTTATATAAAAACAAATTAATTTAAAATATAGAAAGTAGGAACTCGGAAAGTAGGAAATCATTTAAAGATTTGAGAGCAAATATGAGATTCTTAATTAAGTACTACTGATTAAATTCTAAGTAATGGGTAACTTGTCATTATTAATAAAAAAATATGCATTAATAAAAACATGAGATAATTATTTGGTTAAGACTATTTGATCCATCTATAGATGACGTCACACGTTTTGGGGGAGGGAGGGTTGATGAAGTGAGACAAAATCTGCAGGGGGAAATTTGTGCAACTACTTATTTATATATAAATTTAATTTCAGAACTTCTGTTTTAAGTTCCCAATTGCACGTTAACGTCACGTTAGGTTGTAGGTCGCCAAAAGGTGACCAGCTATGAGAATGTTAAATAATCGTGAAATTCGTATGAAGAAAATTTATAGATGGATCCTCACTCACATCTTTATTTCTCTAATTTTAAAATGATCGCCGAAAACGGTGGGAATGTAACTTTGTCGAAGTACATAACTTGACCGACCAAAGACATGTTTGTACTAGCAACAACTGTTCCACCATAAAACATAGTTGACAAATCAGTTGTAATCGATTCAGATCCAAGATTCCCCACATACACGCATGTATTACGGCGAGGATACCATCTTTCAATTACAATGAGACTCTCTTCGGTTTTACGTATTTCCATATTTTTAAGAACATTACCATCTTTGTAAATTGCTCTTAAATATATTGTTGGTGTGTTCAACTTTAACTTTATTAAACTTTTTATTATTTGTAAGTAATAATATCTAGGTTCTAAATCGGATTTAGAATTCCATGGCAGTATGGAAGAAGTGTCAGTTTTATTATCATTAGAGAACACCATTGGCACCAGGTTTTGAACATGTGCATGTTCATGGAAGTCACCTTCTATTTCATTCTTAGATAAACCGCCAAAACCCAACTCATCACCGTAAAACAAGCTAACAGTACCTGGCAATACAAGCTCAAGTGCTGTAAGTGCTAAAGTATTATTTTCATGTTTTATTGATATCCGCTCGCTATTAATATTACCTATGTTCCAATGAACCCACGGGTGATTTGGTTTCCCCCATAGATCACCAGAAACTATGTTATCAATATAATTTTTAAGTCCATTTACACCTTTTTGCAAATCCAAATGGACATCAATAAGATCAATTCTATTTAGCAATACTGTAAGACTAGAACCTTGGGCTTTCTTTATTGCCTCATCACTGGCAATAAAAATTTTACCATTTCCAATAATTTGTTTCCAAATCTGTAAAGATTTACCAAAATATGCATCATTAACATAATTTTCTAAATCTTTTAAATAGAATCCATCAACACTTTGGGCTCGAGACCAATAGGCTATAGCTGCTGAGGTTGGATCGTAAGTATTCTCCTGAGGATCTATAGAGAATACAAAAGTGTTGTTTATATTTGAATTTTGAGGTTCAACCATGCTTTTAACGGGTATATCCAAAATTATTCCCATTTCCTTTTTGTGAGCAACATCTACTAATTCTTGAAAATCTTCCAAAACACCCAAACTTCTATCAATCGTCAGTAGAGAAGTTGTATTATAATAATGTTCAGGATAATCTATTGCTTGGAAAATATAATTAAGACGAATGGAGGAAGCGCCCAAATCTTTAATATAATCAAGTTTTTTTATAAGACCTTTCAAATCTCCAATACCATCATTATTTGAATCTTTGAAACTGGCTGGAAAAACTTCATAAAATACTTTACCCTGGTACCAAGGTAAGTCCGGGTTGCATATTTTTGGTATGTTAATAACCATAGCAATTATGGCACCCACACAAGCGACAAGTGCAGAAAGCACAAACCATAACAAAACTTTTCTTATAAAACACCAATTCCAATTTACAAAACTTGGTAATTTTCTATTGTTGACATTCAGACTTCCATTTAATTTGCTTACTTCAGGCTGTAAAGTTATAATAAACATATTTATTTTAAGTCAATAATAAAAGAAATAATAATTATGATCATTGTGCTGCAGTGGGACAGTATCTGACTAAGAAACAACACTTATGAGCTTGATTCCCACTCAGAGGAAGGAATTATTGTCATTTCCTTGCTGTGGTAATAAGACAAAGTGCAGCAGTAAGTTCCACCACTTAACCCAATGTCTGGAGAATTAGGCAGAGTAAAGAATGGAGTGTCTAAACACTAGGTTCATTTTCTAAATAAAATATGTATTTTATACCTGTCCTAATATAATGTCCCCATTTTTACTAAGAGTTTTGTAATCCAGCATGCTGATATTATTAATTAATTGTGCACTAACAGGGTCTTGAACAACGGAATTCGAATCTGCTGATGAACTGGAGTCTCCACCACAAGTTTCAGCTACAACAATATATTGTTATATTTATAAAGAAAAATAGAAGCAAAAAGCTGCAATTTCACTATTTGTATCATTTTATGCCTGAACGTGAGTTCAATGTGGTGTAGTGGTGAAACATCTGACTTTAAATGTTGTGGTTGTGGATTCAATTCCCACTGGGGCATATATATGTTTTTCCCACTATTTCAAATAAAAAGAGGAGAATGGAAGTTCTAAACAATAGGTTCTCTCTGCGTACCCCCTACCGCGAAAAGCTTGAACTTGCTTTACCTGAATTTTCAAGTTCTGTTTTCTGGTCTCTATTGAGTGTTAGAAAGGGCTCTTCATTCATTTCTTCAGATAGAGGATGCTTAAAATCTAATGGTGTTGGACTAGGAGTCATTGGCAACAGCAAGCATGTAGACGATTTAACACCGTGAAGATAATCCAAAGTTTCAAGATCTGTAGTAACATTATTTGCACTTGTTTCTGGAAGATCATTCATTTTAATGCTTAACTTTAGTATTCAAAAAACAGATCTTTATTTAACCTCGATTTGTAGAAGTCTTGAAGAATTCAGATTAAAGACGAAATGTATAAATAGGTTTGCTATAGATTAGTTAGCCGCATATCTCGCAATTTGCAAAATACAAATTGATTTGACTTTGTTTTGTACCTTGACAGCTAATTGAAAATATAAAATATAACGTGAAATGGAACGGCACTACATATGCGACGTAGTGTTTGCAATATAATTTATTTTATTCCTAACAGTATAATTTATTAATGAAATATTATTTCAATATAATATCAGCTCACTTCACAATGCTTTTGAACATGGTGTTGAAAAGCTTTATGAAGCGGATGAAATTTGAACAGTATTTGAACTATTTGATTGAATGGTCTTTATTAATTGTTAAATTGTGTATGATTTTTACTTTTCACTAAGTTTCACCATTATGAATCTAAACAGAGGATATGTTAGATATTAGGACCAGAAAATTTTGTTTTATTGTTTTAATTCATTATGGCGCTTAGTTTCCTAATCTCCGAAACCATTTGAATTTTTATTTTATTTAAAAATAAACCATTTGGGCTTTGTGTGATTTGGTGACTTGGAACGTACCAGTGGAACAGAAAATGACATTTCTTATTTGACAAATTCAAACTCTTCTTCTTCGATTCAAAGTTCAAACTTCAAATAAGACATGTTATATACTTATGATTTTTGAATTTAATTAATATTTTATAGCTACAGGCTATTATATCAACTAGCTATTATATGCTTAGATAAATAACAAAGTGAACTTCGATCTGTCAAATATTTTTGCTACGAAAACTAACAATTAAGCAATTTAGCGCGCTAAGTGATTTCTTCATATATTTAAAGAAATAATTGTATTTTTTTAAGATGCTCTCTGTGAACAAGTTTTTGGAACATAAACCGAATAATTTCAGAGTAATATACAATGCAAAGCAATTAAAAAAAATTACAAGTAGAGCGAAAAATGTCAAAGATATAAAGTATCAATATTTACAAAGAAGTAAAGTGCCAACAATGCACTTTCAAAAATCCTTACCACGATTACCAGTTCCGGACTTAAGTAATACAAGAGATAGATATTTAAATGCCTTACGGCCGTTGTTAAGCCAAGAGAAATACGCTGACGCTGTAAAACGAACAGATACATTTGTAAATACTGATGGAAAACTTTTACAATCAAAACTTATTGCAAAAGATAAAGCAAATAAACACACTAGTTATATATCGGATTATTGGTTTGACTTATACCTGAGGGAGCGTTCTCCTCTTCCCATTAATTACAATCCTTTATTAGTCTTTCAAAATGATGTTAGGCCAGAATATAATAACCAACTTTTAAGAGCTACAAACTTACTAGTAAGTGCAGTCAGGTTTATTATGTCGTTAAGAGAAGAAATCTTAGAACCTGAAGTATATCATTTACAACCTAAGAAGAGCAACACTCCATTATTTAGATCTGTTACAAAGCTATTGCCAGAAAGCTTGTCTTGGTATGAACTGTATTAAAAAGTATAATATTGTTCTAGTTACTTAATGTAATTTTTATTAAAAATTGGTTATCATTATTTCAGGTATGGTGCTTATTTGTTTAAAGCCTTCCCACTAGACATGAGCCAGTTCAATGGTCTATTTAATGCAACCAGAATACCATTGTTGAACAAAGATAAAATCTTTCGAGATCCCACTTGCAATCATGTTGTTGTTCAAAAGGGTGGCAATTTTTATATTTTTGATGTAGTAGATTCTAATGGTAATATAACATTTTTTTAGCTTCTTAAGATGCCTCTGTCGCACAAGTCATACTCCATTCTGCCCTTTTTTGTTGAGTAATGGAATTAAATGTCATGCTTGTCTTTCCAGAGCTAGAAAATGTGTAGGAATTGGACCCACAACCAGTAAACAGTGAAAACAGTAGTTTACAGATAAAATGTTAGATATTTTACCACTGCACCACTGTGGCCTTAATAATTATTAACTTATAAGAATCTATTATATTTAGATATCTCTTTTATTAAAAAAAAATGTTATTTTTATTATATAGTATATTATTATTAAGTTATATATTATATTTTAGTACTTACATAATAAACTGGAATAATTACATTTATTTCAGGCAATCTCTTGTCCCCCTCTGAATTACTAGGTAACTTGTCTAAAATACTTACCGATAATTCACCACCTGCGGAATACCCTCTAGGAGTATTAACATCTCAGAATAGAGATGTATGGGCAAACCAAAGAGCACATCTGGAAATACAAAATCGTGATGCATTAAAGAAAATTGACTCGGCTCTATTTAATTTAGTTTTAGATGATGTTGTTATTGATGATAATAAACATAAAATACTAGGGGAATATTTGCACTCAGATGGTTTAAATAGGTAAGTTTATTATTTTAGTTCAAAGCTGTTGTGGTGCAGAGTGAGCGTATACAGTAGAGGTGATTCGTCTCTCTGATAAAGAAGCCAAATGCAGCCTTGAGTTTCCCCAAAGTTCATAGATTGAATTCCTACTTGTGAGAATGAAATAAATTTATTCTTGTGCAATGCCTTGAATTAGGTACTCTCTGTGTATTCCGGTTCATGCAGAGCAAATTGAAAAAAAAGTCTCTTAATTTTTTAAAAAATGTCTTAAAACTAATGTGAAATATTTAAATTTATTTTTTTGACTTAACAGGTGGTTTGACAAATCATTTAGCCTTATTGTAACTAAAGATGGTGTTTCTGGTATTAATTTTGAGCATTCTTGGGGAGATGGTGTGGCTGTTTTAAGGTTTTTCCAAAATATATATGCAGAAACAACTACAAGACCATTTGTACATCCAGATAGTCAACCATCGGAAAGTAATATAACAGTGCAAAAACTAGGTATGTATTAAAACTAGGGAGATTCCGGATCTTCAGTTTGGCGTTCAGGAGAATAAATTATTTTCATTTTCTGTTTCTTGTAAAAAAAGTACAACACTTTCAGATTAATGTATGAAAGTGTTCTTATTAATAAACTATGTATAAATATGTGTGATATCATTTAAAATCTTATTGCTAGAAAGCAATCTATGAGGAGGTTTTTTGAAAAAACAACCCTCTAAATTTCTATTTTGATTATAATATTTTGTTTTTTTCTTATCACATTACAATAAACAATTTTAAATGTACAGTGATGGTTGTGTGTTCGATTCCCATTTGGAGGAACGAAATATTTAGTATTTATATATCTTCGCTCTGGTAACGACGGAAAAGTAGGGCATTGTATTCTGCCATTCAATACACCTTGAGAATACGCCGGAAAGTGGGGAACGGAGTGTTAATGGGGGCAGAGTGTCTTAGCACTAGGTGTCTCTGAATACCCTAAAAGCTAAACCCTACATGCTATATTCTAAAAGGGTTAAACAAAAATGAAACAAATAATACAAAAATAAATTAGTTATTTAGGTACTTAAGATTTTTTATTTAATCATTATATTTTTTTTAGAGTTTAACATAGATGATAAAACTAAAAACTTCATTGACAGTGCCAAGAGAGAATACAGCAATTGGTGTAATTCCCTTAGCATTGATTACATTTTATATGAAGAACTGACAAAGGAGGCTTGTAAAAAATTCAAAGTGAGCCCCGATTGTATAATGCAACTCGGTTTTCAGGTTTGTATTTTTTTATCACAAGTTGAAGTTGAAGGAACTTGGAATAAATATACAAAAAATATCAATGTTTATAGGAGCCATTTTGCAGTATGGCAGCATCTGAGTATAAACGCAATATTATATCATAGGAATATTTTTTTCTCTTGGTATAAGACAAAGTGATGAATAACACTTCTGATGAATAATACAAAAAACTGTATTTTCTGTTTTTTTTTTTAATTCGTTATAGAACTTAATAGTGAATTCACATACATAATAACTCTCGTATAAAATATTAAAAAAATGTTGGAATAAAGTTTATATGTTAAATTTCAGGCTGCATATCATTTGTTGCATGGCAACTATGTGGGTACATATGAATCTTGCAGTACATCCGCCTTTAAACATGGCCGCACCGAAACCATGAGGCCATGCACAGATAAAACTAAGGTATGTTACTATAAACACTATTGATATAATGGATAGATGATTTTTTTTTAGTGTTTTCTTTTTTTCTGTTCCCCACTTTTAGAATTCTCGGGGTAATGTGGGCTAAGTGGTAGTTAAATTCCGCCCACCCACCAAAATAATACCCAATTATGTTTTAGTTATTCTGTGATTTGCTGCACTCAAACAAGTCATCAAAACAAGAACTTCGATCTATAATGCAAGAATGTTCCACCACACATTCGGAATTAGTGAAGCAAGCTGCAATGGGCCAAGGCTTCGACCGCCATTTGTTCGCTTTAATGAAAATGGCCGAAGAAAATAACATTAAAAGACCGGAACTATTTGATTCTTATGAATATAAGTATTTGAATAAGTCTGTGTTGAGTACAAGCACTCTGTCCTCGCCTAGTGTGTTGGCTGGTGGTTTTGGACCGGTTGCTAAAGAAGGTTTTGGTATTGGGTATGTATTTGTTTGTATATATTGCTTGTTCTTCATAATTGAGTGGGTATTGGTAGCATTGATTAATATATAGGTTCATGCTGTAACCCATGAATAGCAGGGTAGGCAGAGAACCTAGTGTTAAGATACTCCATTCTCCACTTTCTGCGGAATTCTTGAGGCATTGGGCATTGCGTGGTGAGTGGCGGAACCAAGGCCGCGCTGCAATACTTTTTTCTATAATAGAAAAATTATACCTACTTGTAAACTATCAAATTTTGACACAAAGCTAGCTCTATAATTATATATTTTTTTAGGAACCATTCTATCTTTAAATTGTATTTCTATATTATTAATAAATAATATGCTATACTATCATTAATATTAAACATTTTCAATGCAGATATTCAGCGTTTGCGGATAAACTGGGCGCCGCCATCACCAGTTACAAGTCCCACAACAACAGTACAGAGTTCGTCCAAGCCCTGCACAAATCGTTTGTCGATATAACACATATTTTATCTGGTTAAAGATATAATATGTAGTAACGTTAACATTTTTTATTTATGAAGTTATATGAACTGATTTTGTATTTTAACTACACATCTCTCGAGTGAGAATGGAACCCACAAGCGTTTCTTTGTTATACAGACTTAAATTTCAATTTTCAATTGTTTTATAGTGCCAGCTACGGTACGGTCAACAAGTCGTGATCGCTCTGAAGTTAGCTGTAGATGCCTGCGTAGATTCGACTCTCACTTGAATATTTTTTTCCAGAGCGAACAATGCGCAATAAGTTCACAAAACCTAACTTCAATGCGGCCACGATTTTTTGACCACAATTAATTAATAAATACCTACGTTTTTTATAAAATGTTTTTTTATACTAAAGACTTAATAAACTTAAGAAAAAAATGTTATTTAAATCGTATTTAAAATATAAAATCACATAAAATCATTAAGATATTTACATGCTTTTTGTACTTGTTATAATGTTCTTATTAATGTTATATTTCATAAATGAATGTTATTCTACTTGTTTGTTACTTGTAAAGGGTAGATATATTGTTAAATCTAATTTCCTACTTGTAAATTTTAGTATTTATCAAATTATGTTGTCGTACCGTACCTATTTTATAAGAAGAATATATGTTTTCCGGATATTATCACAGTATTATGACATACTCTAGGTCTCCGTAAAGGCTGTTAGGTTGGGCATTTTATTTTTTTTAGAAAAGATTTTTTTCTTTCATAAAAGTACTTTCATTTCATATTACGCTTAAATATAAATACATATAGTGCCTTAAATTGAAAATTGACTTAAAAAATTTTAGTTGTGGGATATGGGACTAATAATTATTGATAGATTCACTGCAAACAGCATTTAACAATATTTACGAGCTATTTAACGTTTTTACGTTACTATGTATCCAGTGATCATACTAAGATTTTTGTTAAGACAATGTGCTATTATTATATTATATTATTACTAGTAAATTAAGACGAATATTTTATATGAACTATTTATATTGTTTACATTTTAATAATAATAAACATACTTTTACACATTTTTTTTCTTTTCATTTACGAATCAAAAAGATTATTAATATATTTTTTTAATAATTTTATTATAGCATTTAATAAAGATATAATTATAAGTTTCCCCTATGGATTACTTTGGAACACACTAGGACTAAGTTCTCTCAGCATAGTACTTACACACGTACCTATTAAGTGGGATACATATAGAAAAGAAAACTAGACAATCTCATGATAGATTTCTGATGAAAAGGTGAAAATCAAAATACGTGTGCCCCTCTATTTAATGCACCTAAATAAGCGCGGAGTGAGCAGTCACTATTTTTTATGGAAGAAAAACAATATAGTGATTGACATTGCGACCTGAATATTTGATATACCTACCTAGATTTCAGCGTCAACGCGATCTTGAGATTAATGTCTTTATTCGGATAACAAAGTGATCCTAGAAGGATACCTACTGTCACTTTTGTGTAATAATCAATTTAATTTATAATATTTTGGAACTATCATTATGCAAAAATTGAAAAATTTCCAAAATAGTTTTGTAAATATAGTAACAGAAAATGTACCATGAAAAGATAAAAAGACCTTTACACGGACAAATTTGTGCAAAGCTAAAGTCCAAAACCCCTGGAAAATGGAAAAGTCAATGGACTCGAACCCACAATCGGCAGCCGGAGTAATTTTTAATACAAAGTAATAGTTTTTGAGATAAGTATCTATACGAATTTTACTTTCTACAGTGTTGTTCGACTAAACCCGTCAATACGACTTAAGTATTTAAATAAACAGTATGTGTACAATAGTATTGTAAATACGTTAAATATATTGCATAAAACTCTTTGAATTATCACAATAGATGAAGGTTTCAAATATTTTCTATTAGATATAAAATTTTAATATAGGTAATTTAATTTTAATCTAAATATTTTTATGATTTAATATAACTAAAACTAGATTAGCTATTTAGCGAATCAGTGAAGACTTAACAAGTAACAGCGACAACTGATATCGATTTTCCTGTGTCCATCCTGTAAAGGACATCTATTCATAGTAACAACTGTAAGGTTAAATAAATTGCGGCTATTTTTATTATTCTAGTAATATGATATTTAAAAACGCTTATTAAATATTTATCATAAAACTTTGGATTTGTGATATTTTATTCCTATAAGTGAGTAGTTATTTTGTGACCGGCCAATCAATTTAAAGCAGACGTTTATATAGTCTGGATACACATTTTAATATATTCATCTTAATATTCGTATACTTATATAGCGAATGAATTTGCTTAAAAGATATAATTCGAATAATAGCTTTGTTTGAAAAATATAAATAAAAAATAATTCCTATTCAGCTATGAGTGAATGTATTAAAAAAACTTTTTAAAATATACATTAATTTAGGTATATAACACATGCAAAGTGTGTTGAATTGGAAACAACAAAATAATACTATAATATATATCTATTTAGTATAGAGTAAAACAAAGCCCATACTATGAATATGGCATCTTACTATACGATATTGTAAAAGATATCAATAACGTTCCGATTCACGAATCTGTATAAGATGGATATTATTTTACACTAGTAATATTACTTTATTTTATTTATTTTCATGGCTATTTTTACAATTTAATTATATTAATAGTAATATTTTATTATATTGTAAATATTTAAATACAATATATAATATTTGATGTGATAAATTTATGTAATTTATATAAATGGAATGGTGCGTGAACCGGTGTGGTATTGAAAATGTTAAATGTCAAAGTTCATTTGTATAGTAGAGTAGATATGGGTTTGTGAACGATTTTAATTATGTTTCTAATAAAATGCTTTGTTAATGAGTGAAAATATTCATATTGAAAAACCATGCCGCTGTAAAAACTTGAAACAAAGCTAAGGTAAGAGTTAAGCTAAGGTGAAGTGCACGAAAGACATACATTATATTGAATTATAGAATTGTGTTGCGTAGTTTTTTTTCAATTAAGCTAAAGCAATTTATTTTTGGTTTTTAAAAAAATACAAGTTAAACGAGAAAAATATTGATAACGCATATATAAATTGAATTTTGTGTATAGCATAATTACTGATAAAATTATGAACTAATACTGTTTATGTGGTAAAATGAATGATTTACAATGTTATTTTCATAACTGCGGATTTTTAACTTAAATTAATTTAATTCATTGAGGAGAGATTTAAAAAATATATTTAATATATATGCAAAATTCATCAAAATCATTAATTTTAATATTTATTACATGTAATTACCAGTAATAAAACATTTATAACTATACTAAAGAAAATCGTTATACATTGATTTTAGTTCTTTTAAAAATATGATTTATTGTTTCAGAGCATATTACCCAAACAACACTACTTAGACAATCAAAATGTTGATAAAAGAATACAGAATACCTTTGCCTCTGACTGTAGAAGAATACCGCATAGCTCAACTTTATATGATTGCAAAGAAAAGCAGAGAGGAAAGTTCAGGGGAAGGTAGCGGTGTGGAAATAATTGTTAATGAACCATATGAAAATGGACCTGGAGGACAAGGTCAATATACTCAAAAAATATACCATGTTGGTAGCCATTTACCTGGATGGTTCAAGAGTTTATTACCAAAATCAGCTTTGACAGTTTCTGAAGAGGCATGGAACGCTTATCCTTATACAAAGACTAGATACACTTGTCCATTTGTTGAAAAGTTTTCTTTGGAAATTGAGACCTACTACTTTGCTGACAATGGCCATCAAGATAATGTCTTCAAATTAACTGGGAGCGATTTAAAAAATAGAATAGTTGATATTATTGATGTTGTCAAAGACCAACTTTATGGAGCTGACTATATTAAGGAGGAAGATCCAAAACTTTTTGTTTCTCAAAAATGTAATAGAGGACCTCTAACTGATTCTTGGCTGGAGGAATATTGGCATGAAGTACAAGGCAAACAACAACCGTTACCAAATGGTAAGTCTTTAATGTGCGCATATAAGCTCTGTCGAGTAGAATTTAGGTACTGGGGTATGCAAACAAAATTAGAAAAATTTATACATGATGTGGCATTAAGAAAAACAATGTTACGAGCCCATAGACAGGCTTGGGCATGGCAAGATGAATGGCACGGTCTAACCATGGAAGATATAAGAGAAATAGAAAGACAGACACAGTTAGCCTTGCAAAAAAAGATGGCTGGTGAAGCTGGTGAAGATACAGACCTTTCAGAAGAAAATTCTAAATCACTTGCAGCTACTATGAGTAGTTTAGAAAAGAATGAAGATACAGCAAGTCCTGTAGTTGCTAAGAAAAGTAATGCTGAGAAGAGAATCCAAAAACAACTGAGCCCTGAAAGTACTCCTCCTTCAGAAGCTAAGTCGGCAAAATCAAACCTTAGGTCATCATCTTCAGGTTCCCTTAAGAGTTTGCAGACACAAGTTGCAAATTGGCGTATGGAGACATTAGTTAGAGAATCAGAAACAGAAACTGGGTCTGAAGACGAATTTTATGACTGTGAGTCCTCTTTTAATAAATGGTCATCTATGTGTTCCCTCGACGAAGCAGATATAGATATATCGCCTACACTCGGTGATCAAACTCAAGATGATAGCATTTTTAATCCAACATTTTTAAAACGTGTCACCTCCGAAAGAGGTTCGCGCCGAGTAATGACTCTTCAAAGTCATCAAAGTATAGATGGGTGTCCTGATACTCCTGTCCATAGCTCTTGCCCCACAACAGTTTTAATTTTAGTATTCCATGCGGGTAGTGTACTTGATGCAAATATAGATATGACTGCAAAAAAATCTGATGTTACGACATTCAAAGGAGCTTTTGAGTCAGTTATGCGACAACACTATCCTACATTAGTTGGCCATGTGACAATAAAATTGGTTTCGTGTCCGTCAATTTGTACGGAGGCACTTGGAGTATTGTCGACTTTAAGTCCTTATAGCTTTGACTGTTCACCCTCTACAGTCGAAACTCCTTCGTTGACTAATGATCTTATACCAATTGGCGCCATTCCTCTTATAGCTACATCTTCTCCTGAATATCATGAACATGTAACAAAAACAATAATATCTGCTAATATGGTTTATAATGAATTTATTAGATCAGAAGATGGAAAAGGTTTTAATGGACAAGTTTGTATTGTAGGAGATAGTATGGGTTCAGTGCTTGCTTATGATGCCTTATGCCGAACTATGCAATACCAGTCACGACATGACAGTGAAAATAGTATTCTCGATACGGAGATAATGATTCCGAATGAGCCGGTGGAATATTATTTGAACAAATCACACCTTCAAGCTCCTTCACCCCGAAGAAGGTCTTCTACAACTAGTGAAAATCAAACAAAATTAGAATTTGACGTTAGTGATTTTTTTACATTCGGAAGTCCACTGTCGCTTATTTTGGCTTCAAGAAAAATATCAGACGATAAATATAAGGATATTGTAAAACCACCAGTACAGCAAATATTTAATTTATTTCATCCAACTGACCCCGTGGCGTCCCGGCTTGAACCGCTATTGTCGGCACGATTCACAAATCTTCCACCGATAAACGTTGCCAGATATGCTAAATACCCTTTGGGAAATGGCCAGCCCTATCACTTAATGGAATTGATCCAAACCCATCCAACATTATTTGGAGATCATTTACAAATGCCTCCCACTCCAGTCCTTAGAAGATTATCTGAAGCCTCAGTACAAAGTACAGTTAGTGGACTAGTTGATAACATTCCATTAATTACTATGAACGCACTTCAACAAAAATGGTGGGGTACAAAACGCTTAGATTATGCCCTTTATTGTCCTGAAGGATTAGCAAATTTTCCAACAAATGCACTTCCTCACTTGTTTCATGCCAGTTATTGGGAAAGTTCCGATGTAATCGCTTTTATATTACGACAAGTTGGGCATTTCGATTTAGCATTATACAATCAGTCAGAAGATAAGGAGAGTGCAATGTTTAAGCCAGGTCAAGATAAGGAAAAATGGATGAGAAAAAGAACTTCTGTTAAGTTAAAAAATGTTGCAGCTAACCATAGAGCCAACGACGTTATAGTGATGGAAGGCTGCCAACAAACATTTTCAGCAAGATTTATGTATGGGCCACTAGATATGATTACTTTAACAGGAGAAAAGGTTGATGTACACATGATTAAAGATCCACCTGCCGGAGAATGGACCTTATTAGCTACGGTGGTTACTGACAAAACGGGACGTATCGCTTATACATTGTCTGATAAGCAGAGTGTTGGTTGTGGGATATATCCAGTTAGAGTAGTGGTGCGAGGAGATCATACAAGTTGTAACTTCCATTTGGCGGTCGTCCCCCCACAAACAGAATGTGTTGTTTTTAGTATTGATGGGTCATTCACAGCCAGCGTATCGGTAACTGGCCGAGATCCTAAAGTTAGAGCCGGTGCTGTTGATGTAGTACGCTTTTGGCAAGACTTGGGATTTTTGATACTTTATATAACAGGAAGACCTGATATGCAGCAACGGAAAGTGGTGTCCTGGTTAGCCGAGCACAATTTCCCACATGGTTTAGTATTCTTTTCTGATGGATTTTCCACAGACCCTTTAGGACATAAAGCGGCGCATTTGAATAATTTAATAACAGAACATGGTGTGATTTTTCATGCTGCCTACGGTTCTGGTAAAGATATAAGCGTATATCACAATTGCGGATTGCCAGCGAAGCAAATCTACGCTATAGGGAAAATAAGTAAGAAGTATAGCAATATGGCTACAACACTGAGTGATGGTTACGCTTCTCACTTGGCCGACCTGAAGCAACCTGGAGCAGTGCGACCGGCGAGGGGCAACGCGCGTCTGCTCGTCCCGCGGCGCCTGTTGGCGCCAGTCAGCGGTATTTCGTCACGAGGACGTCGATAAATTTTTCACTTATCTCGTGTTTATGAGGTAAGAAACTAATTATTACATATAGGAATCTCCCTTTTCTTTACTACGATTAAAAAATTATTTACATAAAATATTTAATACTAATATTTTCGTCCGTTTCAAGTCAAATGTCTATACTATATCAGAATTATATTTTTTCATGGCATATAATATGTATTAATGTTAGTGTAATAGAGAAAAAAAATTGTAAAAGATGTTTATAATCGTACAGTACCGTCAACAAGTCGCAGATTTTAGGATTTTTCTTACTTTGAACATTTTCATTCCGAGTGAACAATGCGCATAAGTTCGAAAAACCTAACTTCAGGAGGCCACGACTTGTTGGGCGTACTGTAAACAGTTAGTTTATTGTCACTGTGTACCTTACTAATTTACTATAGTATTGTCTATATTGAAGTTATGTATTTAAATTCGATTGAACTAATCGTTATAGCATGTAAAACGTATTGTTAATCCATTTGTAAGGCTGGGATTCTCTTGTTCGGTGTTAGAATATTTGATATACACGACTACACGCTTATAACTCGTATAAACTTTTAATTCTATATATTTAACTATCAACAAGATTACACGTTTATATGATGCGATTAGAAGGTTTTGCGGTTAAAATTTAGTAATTTTCTTTGTTGAGAGATCATCTCTCGAGATATATCAATATGTTTCATAGTTCAAGATATTTCGTAGATCCTGAATGTTACTATTTTTGGATTTCTTTTTATGTATAATACTTATATACCTACATTGTATTAGAACGTTAAAGTATATTCATATTACATATAAATGTAGCATTGACTGTCATGACGTTATTTCAATAACTTAAATTAATTTTAGTATTTATGATTAATATTCTTGATATTCTACTACATTTTTGTTCCTTTTGTTCATTTAAAATATTTAAATTAAACTAAGAAAATTCAACGTTTGTGGAAATATTGATACAGTATATCTCGTTATGAATGTAATTTTGTTGTAGTTTTAAGGAATTTTAAAAGTTGACCACGCTTACTTTCTAAATCAGCTCTTGTAAAAGTAATTTATGCGTGTAGAAACTACTATTTAAACCTTTTTTAAACACTTATTTAAAGATAAAAAACTTAAAACTTAGCTTTTTTCGAGAATAAAAACATAATGGATGGTGGGTGATAATATCATAAACTCAATAACTTTAAGAACATAAAAGTACCTATCTTACTTATTATCCGTATAGCTATAAGATTTATGCATTTTTATTATATAATATTATTGGCTTTTAAGTTAAAATTCTCTTTTCTCTTGTTCGTGTAAATAAAATGTTTTTTACGGTGTTACTCTGGCCGATGTAAATCTATACATATAATAAAATTGTAAGTGATCGCTGTCTGTACATGGAAAATATATATTATTAGGAGTATATATCAATGTAATAGAATCCAAAACAATGATTTTTGAAATATTTCTTTGTCTGCGCGTTTGTACACGCTAATCTCAGAAACGGCTTAACCATACATATTTTGGCAAATTAACAGTAAATTTTTGTTTTACTTAAATCGGTTCATAAATTTTAAAAAAATATTATATTAATATTAAATATTAAATTCGACAAAATTAGTACAAAATACTGAAAGTTTAGTTTTCAATGTAAGGATATTGTTTTTAAACGAAAGTAATACAAATTAGTTAACAAATAGTTGTTTAGTCCAAGCGGGCGAAGCCGCGAGCAAGTCTAGTGTTCAATAAAATCAATATTTTATTAATCGCGTTATGATATTCTAAAGTAAAAGATACACTCTTCCCGCATGAAGTTACCTAATGTTTTAGTCAATTATATTATAAAGAAAAGTACAAAACATTTTCAATATATAATTTTGACATTATATTTTAAAAAAACTGCAGTCAGATTACACTAGTAATAATTAGATTGATATTTTAAAATTTACATACTTATGTGAAGGAATGGTATTTTAGTTGTCAGTTAAATAATAATATGTAATATAATATTGATATAATAATAATATGCTGCTAGTCCCGTGGGAACTGAAGGCTTGAGTGTTCCGCACAGAACAATATAGATAACAACTGACGCTGTTCACGATCAATAACTACTGAGATGATAATAATAATTATTAAATAAAGTTGCGCTCGCTCTATATCCCGAATATAGTACGGTAGACAGAGGGAACCTAGTGTTAAGACATTCCGTTAAGACACTCTTCTTACCAGAGCGAAGAAATAAGAAATTGGTCCTTCGAGTGGGATCGTACCAACAAACGTAGCTTTTAAAATCTGACGCTGTGCTGTTGCGTCACGACGCCCTCTTGCGGTTACACTGCTCTGATAGACAGGGCGGCGTTGAGTTCCGCAAGATGCAATGTATCGGAAACTGAGCGGAAAATAATGATCGTAGTATCTTAACACTAGATTCCTTCTACGCGTGGAAAAGCAAAGAGCTGCTAATTAAGTTATAAACTAGCTATGTATATTTGCCACCATCTGCTCACTTAATGCGTGGACTAAAATAGTTCACCATGTAAAACTGTTTGTGTTACGGGCGCATCTGCTTAGTGTAGCATAACTTCCATGAATATTACAAGAGTATGTTTAGAATTATTGTAAACGTTGCATTTTCATTGCGTTATAAATATCATGAGTAAGAACACAACATATGAATATTTTACATTAAATTCATTTATACAGATGATAAAAATGTATATTCCGGCAATCGAAGTATTTTTATTTATATATTTTTTTACTTATAGTTGATTCAATTCCATTATATAAACATTTTATTTATATTTTAGACGTATAGGTACTTACGTCCACTTCTGATATTAATTTACTAACAACAGCAGTCGTTAAAATCTCACACACCGATATATTATAATTATATTTATTATTATTTATTAGTATTTATAAATTTTACGCTTATTTATTAATAAAAATATACATTTATATCTAGATATAAGTGAACCTTGTATATTGATCGTATTCCTTGTCCATTATTGTCAGTATTCTAATCGCTAATTCGCAACCACTCAGTATTTAACTTCAAAGCCATACATAGTTTATTTGCACCTATATATAAATAGTTATTTTGTATATTACCTATTTAAGCAGAATTATATCAAGCAAGTAAACTGCAGCTCGATAGTACAGCGGTATATTTATTAATTAATTATTAAATTAATATTGATATGTTTACATACCAGCGCGTATAGTTAATTTTAATTTGTAATGTATGTTCAATTAGCATAATTTATATTTTTTTGCTTCATACTCTATCCCGTACGTAGAGGGGTAGCCAGATGGAAACTTTCTCAGTCTTCCGTTTCCCGCTTTTCGACGAATTATGGAGATGCGTGTTGAATGGCTGAACTCAACGCCGCGTTTTTCCTCGAACAGAGTGAAGTGATTAAAATAATAGAGTGGGAATGGAACCCACAGCCTCTAGCGTTTACAGTCACACTCTATTGTGTCATTACTAACAATTCTTATCCCATTTACTTCTCTTCGCGTGTTGATAAGGAACTGTTGAACTGGGGAGCATACTCTTCATATGGCTTCCATAGTGAGGTCGGCTAACAAAATGTGGTATATACAACGGAATCCGATCAATAAAGATTTATAGTAGAAACCCTATGATCTACTTGTGATCTAAATTCTAAGTATAATATAGTTAGAAAAGTGTCCCCGGCTTTACATTTCACTTTATAATATCGACTTAAAGTGGTAATGAACGAATTTGATATTACTTTAGCCCGTTTCACCTATTTTCAACGATAGATTTTAAAGTATATTGTTGTTTAGGTTAGCAGTTAATCTAAATGTTTTGATTTCAAGTAGTTTTAGGGTAATGGATATTATTTATTTAGATATTTGAATGTATTAGAATGTTGATAGTGAAATACATACCTAATGGTGACAGTCTGCTTGGAGAATTAAACTGATTTCATTGCTTAATATACAAATGTTTGACAAAACCATTTAATATTAATATTTAAAAAAATATAATAATTAAACATGATATTTTAAGAAGCAAGTCTAATTTTATTCTTACAGTTCAAATTATTCCACTATTATAATATGTTTAAAAAGAATAAACATTTTGGTCATAAAATTTTATAAATTACTAATTGTTGTTAGGCGAGATTATTAAATGTAGAAAATTTCTGATATATTTACTTTACATGTTTAACTTGTATGTTATTTTTTATTCTTCCGAAAAGTGCTGTGCTAGTTTGAATTCCTTTTGTATTTAATATATTTGATGTAACTATGTGTGAATAAATAAATTATTGTTGTTGGCTCTTAACATTTTTTTTATCATTATTTAAAATTAATCATTGAAGGAGAATATAGGAGAGAGAATATATATACTGGAATTTTAATTAAAATTTGGGCATCTACAAGGTGAAATACATTTCAATTAAATGATGGCCGTCGTGGCCCAGGGGCACAAGCGTGTGATTGTAAACGCGACGATTATAGCTTCGATTCCTGCAAGAGCAGGAAACAAGAGCTTATATTGGAAAACTGTTCGGATGTTTATACCAATATAATAAAATTTATTTCAACTAAAAATCAATTTCTAGATGACTAATAAAAATATTAAAGAATAATAAAACAGGTGAAATAAAAAAAATATTGTATTAACTAATAATTTATTTTAAACTAAAGTATCAATTCTACATACGCTTAAATGTTAAAAAAAGGTGGAAATTAATTGTTGACAATATTGGATTTTGAAGCTTTATTTAATCTGTAGACGTAAATATATATGTATTGTATCTGTGTAGTGTCCTTACAATGTTTATTAAAAAGGTAAACCAAAGTTAAAGAATACTTATTAGAACACAACTCTATAAGTCATTTTTAAAAGAATAACCAATCATCATACATTAAATAACAATAAGAACATTATATTAAGAAACTTACATTTATTAAAAATTACAAGTTTACTTCCTTCCCAGTTTCTTGTAAGCTCTCTTTTAACCTTTTAATACTTGTCAAATTTAAATGCTCCTTAGAAATGCCACTTTCAATTGCTCTATCAAATGTCGCTTTTGCTTCGTCAATATTTTTATTAAGAATATACAAATTGATTAATCTCGAATAAGCATTGCCGAGCGACGCGTGTGAAATGGACAAATTTGTTTTTAATATATCAATCATTTTATTTATTGTTTCGGGTTGATTTTTCAAATGGCACTCTTGCAATAACCTCCTGAATACGACAACGCTGGAGTTGATTAAGCAGTGTTGCCATAGTGAGTCCGCTTCTTTGTCTTTACCCGCCAGTAAATATTCCATCCAAAGTAAGTTCGCTGGTAAATGGATACCTTTCGATGCGGCTATTTCAGCGATTTTGTGACCTAGAAATGAATCAAATACATATACAGTATAGTCTATTTTTTTAATAAAATCCTAAGAATTACTTTATTGGATAATTACATACAATGTTATTTATTTGTATTCATATCGTTCTTTATTACTTATGCACTACCGTTATATCCTGCTCTATCGTAAGTTTATGTTAGTTAAGGTTACCTGTAAGAGATCACTAATAGTGATAAGGTCGCCCTTGCATGCTACTCTATGTCTTCTGTCTTACTATTTAGTTATGTGTTTGTTTATGTATGCAATAAAGAGTTTTATCTATCTATCTATCTATCTATCTACAACTAATTTCTCATGTAGTTTACATGAGAAATTCGAGAAAATAATTTATTTTTATTTCACTGCTCTGATAAATCAAAATGCCGCATTGAGTTACGCTCGTCGCTCAGAACAGAATGTCTTGACATGAGTGTAGTATTTGTAGATAGCCTCTCTGCCTACCCTGCTATACGAAAATGTGATAAAAATCCGTGTCAGGCCGTCGTGGTGTGAAAAGTTAAGTGATGAAGTCATGACCATGTGTATATGCGGGATAAGCGTGAATCAAAAAAAATAATTAAAATAAATAAATTCACTTACATTTATCAGTGAGCTCATTATTTTGTAAGGCCATAGCCAGCGCATTACTTCTCGGGTATTGTCTTAAAGCCGCCTCAATTTCTTCATTACTATTAGCATTCTCCATTTTACTCAATATATTGTCCAAATGTTCTTTACCCGCGCCCCTGACAAAAATAGCTAAGGTTAATTTGTCGTCATATGTCACATTACGTTTCATTGTCTCATTGATCATATCTCCTAAGGGTTGGATTTTCTCAATATTGCCGTCGTCAGCCAAGTTTCTCAATAAATATTTTAAAACATTAGATCTAGGTAATACTCCGTTTTCGATCATATTTAAAGCATAGTCCATTGCTTGTGAAGTATTTCCTTCCTTTGTAAGTTTTTCAATTTGATCCGAAACATCTTTTTTGGTTGGTTTAACTTGTTCTTTAGCTTTAGTTTGGGCACGTTTCGGGGTTTCCTTCTTGACTTCTTGAATTGGTTCCGTCACAGGCATCACAAATGGCACATTTCTATTTTTAGATTTAAGATGGTTTCCAAGGTGTAATAAGAATTCTTCACTTGGTATTTCACCTTCTTCTTGTAGTAACGTCCAAAGACCTAATGCCTTGTCAGTATCATCAGATTTACAATAACTGACTAGTAAATGATAGAAAATGTTTGAGCGATCTATGTGGGATAATTCCTTTGTAGCTTCTAGAAGTCTCTCTAGGTATTCGGATTTTCCATCCTGTAAATACAGATATTTTATTATTACTACTTTAATACTTAACAAAAATATATTTAAAAAATTGTGACCCTGTTAGAACTTTTATTCAAACCTTTACGTATATATATATACAACAATCAATATAAAAAGATAAGAGAAGACCAATCGTGGCGCAGGCGGACAGTGTGACTGTGAAACCGACTGGTTGTGGGTTCGATCTCCACTTGAGATGAAATATTTTTTTTAATTTCTTTTCATTTCTTCGCTCTGGCGTCGAGGCAAAAGCGCGACGTTGACTTCCGCCACTCAACACGTTATGCCTCGAGATAATAGTGGAAAGTTTGGAACGGAAGTGTCTTAATGCTAGGTTCCCTCTGCCTACCCTACTGTGTGCGAAAACTACGTGAAGCAAATTTTTATTTTAATATGAAAAGATTGGTAAATAAACTTTAATTAATAGTTTAAAATTACTGTACCGCAACATATCGCTGGCAAGCGTCCTGTAATCGTTTCTGTCGTGTATGAAGTCCAGGAGTCTCTAAAATACGACGCGCCTGACGAAGCTTGCCGCATTCCACGAACGCTAATACCAAATCGTGGAGAATATTCACTTCCCCATGAATCTGGAAATCATTTAAGCATTATATGTATATTTTATTTATTAAAAATATAAAATATATTGAATTTAGAAAATGAAAACAACCTACATTTTTCACCTTATAATATAACATTGTACAGGTTGTAAGTTCCAGCCCACTATGTTAGACGAAGTGTGAAGCTAAATTAAAATATAACATACCTGTGTACTAAGATCGGCCAGCCATTGTAATTTTGTCGCATCTTCCTTCAATATGAGAACTTTCATCAATTCCCCCTTCCATGGCGTACTGCGGTATTGTTTACAACAATTTTCAAATTCAGTCAGCGCCCCATCTACATCGTCGTTTAGCAAATGAACTTTTATCGACGGCCCGAGAACAACATTGTTTGGTTGTATATAATTGTTTTCTATTAAGAGTTTCGTCATTTCCTTTACCTATTGATTGTAATGAATATTAATAAAAAATATTGTGCATATAAAATTCTTAGCTCATAAACGTAATGAGACAGTCATTATGGGTGAATTTTTTTTTTGCTCAGTCTGGGAATAAGACAATGCGGCGTTAGGTTCTGCCATTCAACATTGGCAAACAATAAACGAAAATTGGGTAGAAAGCAAGAAAGAGAGTGTCTTAACACTCTAATATATCCCACTATATGTGGGATACAACTGAAATAAATGAGTTTGAAATTTACCTTTATTACTCTGTTTTTATTTTTACTCTATTCGATTGCCACTCGAGGGAAAAACATATTTCATATTTTCATTTCCTTGCTCTGGTTTGCGTACCAGCCACATAACACACAATGCTTTCATAATTCCGCAGAAAGTGGGGAACGAAAGTGTCATAAAGGGAACGAGTGTCTTAACACTAACTTCCCAGGTTCACTACCTACTACCGCATATATCAGATATGCGGGATACAGAACGAAGAAAAAAAACTTACTCCATTAGCATCTTTCTGTTCCGCCAAAATGTTCAGCATTTGCCATGACCTTGAATTAGCAGGGAAGCTGTCGCTTTCATAATTACCACTTGGGGTATTTTCTTTTAAATATTGTATTGCCTCATCATGTCTACTCGCACGGATTAACGCGTGAGCCATTGTTATTTTCTTGTAAGGAGTCAATTCAAAATCTTGATATTTAGCCTTTATTTCTTTTTGTATATCATTGGCCAGTTCAATATTATCATTTTCACAATAGAACTCAAATAACTGCGCTAAAGTTGACACATTGAACTCGAATCCATCATTTTTGAATTCTTCTGACAAACTTTTCACTTTGTCAACATTATTTTCTTTTACGTAAGCCAGCAGAACTTGTTTTTTGAGGCGGTTGTTGTTTTCAGGGGTTTTGTTCTGTTTTAAAATGTTTTCCATGTCCGCTGCGTTTCGTACGCCTTGTGAGCGTCGAACAAATTCTAAAGGAGCCATTTCCAAGTCAGACGAGATTAATTTAGATAGCAATTCAGATATTTGTGTTGTCATATTGTTCCCCAGATGTTGTTCTATCGCTTGCGCAGATGTTGTACTTATACGAATTCCTTTGGCGAGAACTGCTGATAAAAGTTCCACAGTTAAATTATCTCTCCATATATTTTTGATAGCTATTTTAACTATTCTACCGGCCTCGCTCCCATCATCTGCCTGTACATCTTCATTTGTGTCCTCTTGAATAACTTGTGGGGAACTGATGACATGTAAAATTTTCACAAATGAATCAATATCTTTTGTTTTGACCAACGCATTGACTAATGGTCTAGAAAACAACGTGTATTGACCTCTCGGCCGATATGTAACAGCTATTTGTGCTGCTTTCTGAATGTCGCCATTTTCCAATAATTCGAGTATAACATTTCTTGCCGCGTGTATCGCCGGTATATTTGACAACTGCAATTTAACTATAACATCTTGAGGCGTGTTTTGCCCCAACAAGTACGGTATGATGTAGTCCCTTAAAGCTTCACCCGATGGTGGTAACCCGTTGCTATGCATATTTTTTACCACTTGTAAAAGACCTTCTTCATCCCTTTCTTTACCTTTTTGGACCAGAATGGGCCAATAGTAGTGTTGACGCAGTTCCATACCATCCTTTTTGAGTTCTTCAAGTAATTTTTCAGCCAATTCAGCCCTCCCTTGGCTTAGTGCGGCATCAGTTGCTATATAAATAGCATTTTTAATAAGCCCTTCCATTTGTAAGTCTCTGCAAGACTTTATGATTGATTCAGCAGATTTGTTTAACTTTATTAAGTGTTTGATATAAAAAGCTCCTTTGAACATTGTGTCCTCTACATTGCTTGATTTTGGCATTGTGGCCATCATTTTCTTGGCAACTTCTTCTTGGCCTTTGTTAAGCAGCCTTAGTATGAGATTGCATACCTCTTGATTGTAGCCTGCTGTTTTATTCAGATGGGGGAACAATTGTTCTACTTTGTCTCCATGGCCACCGACTGCTAATTGTTCTATTATGTCTAGCAAATCCTGAAAATTATTTGTTTTATTAATTAATATTTTTTTAGAAACATAAGTTTGTTAGTGATGGGAGTCTAAAGAACTAGATAGCATCTCTGTAGAGAGATTTTTACAAATATCCACGACCATGTTTTTAAAGTCCCAGACACATTAGAGGCAAAAGTTAGATACACTTCCCAACTTTTCTAATTTTAATATTAACTTATAAATTTTCTTTACAGTAGAACCCAAGTTTTCATACAGTTCTTAATGTTAATATGATCATCATTATTTTTAATACACAAACAACTATTACATCCCTAACTTGATAAAATATAACCCTTGACTGTGCTTAACTCTACACATTGAAGCCGCATAAGAAGCAATTAAGCCTGGAACCTTTAAAAATTGTTCTAAAGTTTCAGTAATGCATTTAATGAGGAAGAAGAAAATGTTTAACTGAATGGACAATGTGGCACTGTACAAAATCCAATCAATTGAAAATCTTGTTAAAAATGTGAATAATACACAAAATAATAATTAGTAATAATGAAGACAAAAAGATATTAAAATAAAAAGAAATATTAAAAAAAAGAAATAGGCATTGTGGCCGAAAGTAAAATTATTTTCATAAACTGTAATATAAAAATTAATAAAGGTACATAACATATACTTTAGAACATATTAGGTTTTATTTTTCCTATAGATTCCTATCCTATAGATAGATGGTTATAAAAGTCTGCGGTGTCATTGTTGGTGGGCAAAGTTCATTTAAATTCCTTGCCCGTGAGATACAACAGTAGCAAATATGAATTCCTTTACTCTCATTGTCACAATGGCGCGCTCCGAATTGTATAATGCCTTTTAGTACGAGTACATTGTACGCTCCTGTATGCTCGCTCTGTTATGCAGTATTTAATAAAAAATGTTTATAATTGAATGATTCACTTTTTCCATACTATAAATTATATTTAAAATTTTTTGTTAGTTATTTATCAAATCTATAATATTTAACATGTTTTTTGTAAACTATTGTGAATTACATGTTATACTCACTTTGTCAGTTAAGTAATTGTCCTGATCTTTTGCTGTATTGATTATATTTTCAATACTATCAACATCACCTTTCTTTGCGTGGCCACATGCTAACAAAGCGTAGCTTCGATTCGAAGGTTTCAAACCTGCACTTGCCATAGTATCTAATACTGCCTTAGCTCCGTCCGTGTCTCCGTGGAACGCATGGCCCATTATTAGCGCATTTAATACAGGCTCCGACACAGGCATGCTTAGTTCCCTCATTTTTTCAAGTACTTTAGTAGCTCCGTCTACATCTCCCTCTTGGCAATAGCGCCACATTAGTCTTTGGTAAGTAACTCTAGAAAGTATTTTTTTGTTTAAAAAGGTTACTTAAGCTAGAAATTTACCAAAAATGGAATCTTTAAAAAATAATAGAAATATTAAAGTACTGTATGTTTTATTATACAAATGTCTAAATTCTATCAATATTAAACATATAAAATAGTATGCCATAGTGTCTAATGGCAGTGTGGTAGTATTTGATTGTATATTGAATATTTGTCAGTTCAATACAAGCTTTGAGAAACAATTTGTGAATGTGTGAAAAGCAAAGTGTGGCAATAAGTGCTGCAAATTAGGACATGTTTTAAATGGAGAATGGTCTTGTGTTCTACATTTCCACACAGTCGGATGTTGAATTATATGCAATATATCTAGCTGTATGTGGAATGCAGTGTGAAGTTTAATTTAAAATCTTTAAATATTTACCTATTCGGTTGTAATCCTTTTTTTTCCATTTCCTCAAGGAACTGAGCCGGTGAGAAGGAATGTTCATTTTCAATATAAACACGTAACAAAGCATTATAATGTGACACATCCATAGGGACACCTCTCTCTGTTAATACATTCCATATCTTTTGGACCAACAGAGTTCTCTGTTCAGGTAATTCCTCCGGTACAAGTTCCCCTAAAATATTAACAAAATTCTTTGTATAGTAAATTACAAATATATGTAAGTGAATAACAGTGATAAAGCAGTTGATGCACATTGGGCTAGTCTGATATTAAAAAATATGGTTGTAGGTTCAATATCCATTATGAGAACTTAATTATATTATTAATAATAGTAGGCAAGCAATTTGGGCAGATGGGGAATGGAGCGTCTTAATACTATTTTCCCTTGTCCTACCCTACATGCAGTAAAAGCAATAGAAATTGATTTAAATATATAAAACATACCACAGCATCTGATAACCAATAGTGATTGTGAACTTGTGATATCATTTTTGGCTCTAAGCTCATCAAATACTTCATCTATATCCCTCTTTGTAATTCTACCAAATCGTCTTACTTCAGAATCTAACTTTTGTAGTAATGGTTCCAAGTTTTCACTCTTTTTAGTAGCATAATCTCGAAGATGTACACTGAAACAGAGGTGTAAATTATATCAATTGGAAACTTTGAAGTATACAATAAATGTATTAATGTATATAATGTGTAGTCATATGACCACAATCACAAATTTAGTAATGTTTACTACTTACGAATTTGCTGCGGTTAAAGCTTTAGTATTAACTAATAATGTTGCTTCAGTAGTTTTGGCCGAATTTAAAATCAAAGTTCTCGCCGCACCAGTAAAGTATCGAACAAATTTCGTTGATCGTAATAGAGACGACATTTTTAACAGATTTTTTTCTACAACATGAATTAACCTTACTCAATTTTAAAATTGTTAATTCACTGCATTGATATCTTAAAATATTGATCACAGTTCACTTTCACACAACATTTAAAAAGACACTTTTGAGGTTATCTTGTTATGTCATTCCAAAATCCATTTATACGAAGCGATATCGAGATATCTGGCGGTGCCGGACAAACGACTTTTTAACACTCTATGGTTTATAATTCGTATTATAAAGTATAAAATAAAAAATAATGTTTACATAAGGTAAAAATAAAAAAAAATAGAATTTTTTTAATACTTATTTTTATTTTATTTTTATAAAAAATAAAAAGCAATTATTAAGATGAATATCTCGTGTATATAATAATAAATATATATATTTGTTTATGTATCATTTTTTATTTCTCTAAATTTATTTCTAGACGTTAATTTCAAAATATTTATACCGTATAAGTTTTATTATTTCGATTATTTCTGACATATGCATATAAAAAATCTTCGTTTTACGTAACCTGTGTCGTGTGCAACTTTTATCATTGATGTATCTTACAAAAGCTGCAAGGCATTATGTGACTTTAATGGCTGTTAATAAGGTAGATTTTTCTTTAAGGAACTTTAAATATTCTCTATAGATCAGCGGCAACATTATAATAAGTGTGGTACTTGTGTTGTACTTGTATGTATTACTGTTACGTAGTATCAGCGAGCCGAGGTATCAGCGATCCGCAATTTTACACTATTGGCTATAAAGTAGAACTTTGGACTACAAGAGGGGGCGAAAAATAAGGAGAACCGGTCCAGGCATTATATTTAATCAGTTGTGCACATTTGTTCACCGGTATATATCGGGACAGGGACCCACCAATTTACAATCACCGGTTACTTATAACCAACGTAGTATCACAGTACGGTATCAACGTAGTTATCTAAAACACATAAAATGGTAAGTTTTAACAATTTTATTACTTGCTCTTGACATTCATTTGACCTTTATATAAAAAAACTGGAACTGGAATATATTCACTTTTTTTAAAGTTTAAAATTAAATAACTAAAGTCTTAACAAGAGGATTGATATTATATTTACTTGTTTGCTTCTCTTATTTAATATTAAGTGTTTATCTATTATTGAGAACTATTTATTTGTTAAATGTTTATGTAGAATTAATAATGTTCTAGATTGCAAATACAACATTAGAAGTTCCTTTTTTTATTGCTTTATTAAATTTTGAAAAAAAAAAAATCACTTATAAAATAAATATTTAATTTGTTAAATTTTATAATTTTAGGCTGCACCTATCAAAGTTGTTGTGACTGGAGCCGCTGGCCAAATTGCTTACTCACTTTTGTATCAAATTGCATCTGGTGCAGTTTTTGGACCTGAGCAGCCAGTGTACCTTCACCTTCTCGACATAACTCCTATGATGGGAGTATTAGAAGGTGTTGTTATGGAATTGGCAGATTGTGCTTTACCACTGCTTGTTGGAGTTTTACCCACCGCCAGTCCCGAGGAAGCTTTTAAAGATGTCGCTGCTGCTTTCCTTGTGGGTTCTATGCCAAGAAGAGAAGGCATGGAACGGAAAGACCTCCTGTCTGCTAATGTACGCATATTCAAAGAGCAAGGCCAAGCTCTAGACAAAGTAGCACGGAAGGATGTGAAAGTTCTAGTTGTTGGTAATCCCGCTAATACTAATGCTTTTATTTGCTCCAAATATGCACCTTCAATTCCTAAAGAAAACTTCTCAGCTATGACTAGGTTAGATCAAAATCGCGCACAATCTCAGGTAGCAGCAAAGCTCGGAGTGCCGGTACAGGACGTAAAAAATGTTATTATTTGGGGCAACCACTCGTCCACACAGTTTCCAGATGCATCTAACGCTGTAGTCAAAATAAGTGGAGTTGAAAAACCAGTGCCTGCAGCAATTAATGATGATGAATATTTGAAATCATTATTTGTGTCTACCGTACAAAAGAGAGGCGCTGCCGTCATTGCCGCTAGGAAAATGTCCTCCGCCTTGTCGGCTGCTAAAGCTGCATCAGACCATATGAGGGATTGGTTCTTGGGTTCGGGTGACCGCTGGGTCAGTATGGGTGTTGTATCAGATGGATCATACGGAACACCTAGAGACATTGTATACTCATTCCCAGTAAAAATTAGCAATGGAAAATGGCAAATTGTACAGGGTCTGACTATTTCAGACTTTGCCCGAGAGAAATTAGACGTAACTGGCAAGGAGTTATTGGAAGAAAAACAGGATGCTCTAGATGTTTGTAAAGATTAAATGATATATATAACATTATGTTGATATTACTGGCAATAAATTGTTGATTGTTATGCAGAAAAAAAACTTGTAATTTTGCACTGAGCTTTATTAACACAATAGATCAAATAGAAATCATATCACAGATGTATTGTTTTCTTATACTAAAATAAAGAAATAGTTTTTATTATTAAGCTATTTTTATTTAAATTGCTTGTTTATTTATATTAATCTTTCACTTCACACTGTATCCACAGCGGCCTCATAAACCATGTATGTGACATCCCTAATTTATTGACAAAATTATAATAAAAAATCCCTAAACAATAATGATAAGAGTATTTTAAAATCTACATGAGACTATTATTTGTCAAATGGATTATGCAACTTGAGGAAAAACTTATCAATCTGTCGCAATTATTGATGTTGATAAAAACTATTGTTACATTAAAACTACGTACAATTTTTATGAAGATTGCCAATTTCAATCATAATAAGGTAATTTTTTCAGTGTTTTATGAAAGAATGTTTATAGTTTTTAAAAAAAATTAAAAAAGACTAAAAAAATTGCTGGAATATGAATGATTTTTTTTAATAATCACTCATAACGAAGTCGGGGTTTTTTAAATGTAAAAGAAGTTTTTTGATAAGAGCTATGAAACAAATTCAAATTCAAATTCAAAATGAATGAAAGAGCAGTGGCGTAGCTAGGGGGGTGCGAGCGGGGCGGTTGCACCGGGCATCAACAGGAAAAGGGCATCAAAGTCGACGATTAGTGTGTTTTTCTTTGTTTTTTAGACCTTATACCATTTTAAAGGGCATCAAGTCCTCTAAGCCGCACCGGGCATCAAAAGGAAAGGGGCATCAAAGTCTTTTTAGAAGTGAACGTCGACGATTACGTTTTTTTTTTTAGAAGTCAACGTTGATGATCACTTTGTTTTTTTAGAACTCATCAAGAGAAAAGAGGGATCAAAGTTGATAAGTTTGTTTTTTTTTAGAAGTCATCGTCGATGATTACCTTTTTTTTTTAGAACTCATCAACAAGAAAAGGGCATCAAGTCCCACGAGCCGCACCGGGCAGCAAATATCACTTACCAGCAAATAGCTACGCCACTGGATAAGAGGTAGGTAATGCCGCGTTAGATGTTGTCGTGGCGGGGCCACACCGTGGCTCCAGATATTTCTATTAGTACGGTGTGTAACGAACATTCAGTTAACTTCGAAAATCTAATATTTCTAGTAATTATTATCTTTATATATCAAACGTAGCAGTATTCTGTGTTTTGGTAACATTCACTGAGTAGCAGCGTTGCTAGATGTTATCGCAGAAGACCGATTTATAAACCTTTTTTCTAAATACCTACACTTAGAAAAAGGTAGAGACATAGAAAAAAAATAAATAATCAGTAGTTTTCATTACATATTAATTTATTACGTAATGTATAGTAATATTTTTTGATGGAAAAACGCCACTATACTTTTAACAATAGGTAACTCAGTCTTCAGAGTCTGTTTCTCTGAATTTTTTTAAAAAATAATTGACTATGACAATAATTGACTATATACAATTTCGAATACTTTAATTGACTATATATAATTACTTCAAAGCTAAAGTCTAACAACCCCCTTCTCCCCCTTATTCCTACGCCCATATGTAATGAGGTAATAGGGTATCAACATTATATTTTATTTTGAAAAGCTATAATAAAACTCTTATTGCATTTCTAACACCTTTATTATTTCTATTCAAAAATTATTTTAATAATAAGTAAATAAAATTGGATTTATCGATCAAATGTTGTGGAGCCCATGCTATGAATTATTAAAAAAAGAATTTTATTAAGAAATAAAAAATATAATACAATCTTTGCTTCATTGATACAAGGCACACAGAAGACTAGTGATTTAGTTGCGAAAATAAAAAATATAATTGCCGAGCATAGTTCTAGCTGTTTAATTTTTGGAAATTGTTAATGTTATGTATCTTACAATAGTGAGTTTATTTTGAAGAAGTTATTAAAATATAGGTATCACCGTATTATACGAGTATTATTTACTCTATAGCGGTGCTTCTGTGTACAAAATTAAGAAAAGTAAATTAAAAAAATATATAAATCCATTTTTATAACAGTGTATCATAAGTATTTTTTTTCAAACAAACCTAAAACGACATCACAGATTACAATTATTCAATACCTATCCGTTATTTACCTCTTTTAAACTATAAACTAAAATAAAAATATATATTTTTCTTTTTATTTTGTATATAAAACAATTTGGTAAATCCAGCTATTTTTTTAATTATTTTATCTGACATTTTCTAACAATTTTTTTTTTCACGTTTTGTATTTTAAATTTACGCCAGCCAACGGAAAAAATATAAGAAAATAATATGTTACCGTACCCGTAGATTATAAATTAATGATATTCAAAATAAACGGTATTATTTGAATGTAATGTATTTTTCATTATTTGATATATAAAAAACATATATGTAATTTATCTGTATTTAAGGAATTTGCTGATATAAGTCATAAATTTGCTAGTAAATTCAGTTGTCAAACGGTATCTTAAAGCAAAGTATGCAACTACCCTATGTAATATTGTAAACAGTATTAAACCTAAGACTTGAATGCCGTAAGTGTCGTTGGCCATTCCTATATCCCTTAACAGTATATTTGTATCAGAATATAGACAGAAGTCACTGTTACATTCCATAAGTGGTCTCTTTTGGTACAACGCTAGGCAGAATCCTGTTAAACCGTAGCGCAAGTACGATATTGACATTAAAAAGTGCATTATTTTTTCTATGAAGGCGCCAAAACCCATTCCGTAACAGCATAATGCGAGTAATGGCGCTACTATTGCTGGGCCGACGATGGATCCGTTCTGTAATTCAACATGAAATAATTTAATATAAGTAAGTTATATAATATAATACTAATAGAAGCGTCCCATTTTTATTTAATACTGAACTTATCTTTAATGTTATTATTATTTATATATTATAATATATTTTCCTATGAATAAAATGAAATTACAATACATTCGTTTTACAATGCGAATGCGATGTTTGTATATTTTATACGAATCTCTCCGCAGTTCTGAGAGCTTCGAGACAAATAGATTTGTATAAATTAACTCATATATGCATAGAATAACTTACAGTGACATTAAATGTGCAACCCACAAGTAATCCAAGCCCTTCTGAACATATGGCTGTTAAAATTCCACTAACTGAGAACAGAATAAATCTGTCTATTTCTAGAAGTTGTCCAGACATTGTATAGCAGATGATTATAAACAGTGTTCCCAAACAAAACTGAAAAAAAAACATACGTAAGTATATTTATTATTTATAACTTTCTTTCATAACAGAGGTCGTCGTGGCGCAGTAGCACAAGCGTGTGACTAGACGCGACGGTTGTGAGTGAACGGGTGTCGGAAAGTGGAGAATGGAGTGTCTTACTATCTTCCCTCAGCTGACGCTGCTATTTGCGAGATACAGTGCGTGAAGCGGTAAGAATAAACTTTTATGTACATATAAACATGATACTATACGTATATACGTAGGAGATATTTTAAATTTATTTTTCTAGCGTCAGGCGGTGTCCTACACACTGTAGGGTAGGCAGAGGGTACCTAGTGGTAAGACACTATTTATTGTGGACACCAGAGCGAAGAAATAAAAATATTAAACATTTCATTTCCTCGAGTACGAAATAGCGAAGCGGGTATGTCTAGGGGACTCGCCTCGGTCGTCCCTTATTATAAAAGTAATTTATTAGAAAGTTCAACAAAAACATATTTCTCATTTTGTACTGCAAAAGGGAAGACGACAACATAAGCTTCATCCATTCTTCTGTGTATCGAGTAGTAACGTATTCCATAATAAAAAATGATCTTTATATTAATAACAAATAACAATCATTGAAATATCCCAAAGAAAAATCAAAAGTAAGAAGAACCTAAAATCAAATATGTGCAGCCTTCTACAACTAACATCAGGGCGGCCGAGACTTATTAACCGTGCTGTACGGTGTAATTATTTTACTAGTGTTTATGAAAAACATGAAATAAAATAAAATAAAATTAACAGCAAACCAAGTTGAATACGTAAATGAGCAAATATGTATACAAAACTATGTGCCTGCCAAAATATAATGCCAAAATTGTAATCATCGACATTTAAATATTATTTGCATAAAAAGTGTAACTGCTAGCTGTCCAATTAAAATCCATTTCCATATTAAATAAAAATTCGGTGCAGCATTGCATAAAGGTATATCGCTGCAGGCTATGTCATATGTTTTTTTAATAATAGATCTTTTTAAAGGTAATATTTATTTTGTATAACGTTATTTGTGGTATTGTATGAAACTATTTTGAATAAATAATTTAATAAAATTAATCAATTTATTAAAAAGTCAACAACTACAATAGAAAATGGAAAACATTTAAAATAAAATTTATTAATTTAGGCAAAGCGCGGCGTTGACTTCCGCCGCGGAATTTGGCGGTGGCGGTGGAGGAATTTGGCGGAAACTAGGGAACGAAAGTGTCTTAATGGGAACTGACTATCTTAACACTAGGTTCCCAGGATGCCTCTGCCTACCCTGCTATGGGCGGGATACAGCGGGAAGCTTAAAAAAATCTTTGTTATACACTTATACATACCATAATCGGCATCGTGGATAGTGTGAGAGCTGCGTAATAAGCCTTTAAACTGTACCAATGATTGAAATATTCTCTTCTCAACATCCGGAGTTCCAAAGGAACTGAAACAATACGTTAAGTTTATAAGACAATAAAAATAAATACACACAAATTTCATAGTCTAGGTATTTGTTTACAATTTATGTCTGCAATTATACCTAAGTATACGTGTTTAGTTTTATCCAACCCTATGTTGATTCCAATTTTGTGCTATTAAGCCCAAATTGATTTATAGTATGGTTGACTAGTCGTGACCGTCTTGAAATTGGTTGTAGAATGACACGAAGATTTGATTATAGAAGTTTTCTTCTTTTTATTATGCGCAAAACTCCAGAGTATCTACAGTAATTTCCTGATTGAACGGTTTGATATTTTATATAGTTTTGTAATCATAGTGTGGATTCGTTTAATACATACATAAACAAATATACTTTGGAATAAAGAATCAGGTCAGAATGTATTTAGGAACTAATTTTAAAGGAAATTGCTATATTTAATATTTAGCGACATGTTTTGCACTAATAACCGTCCATTCAATGTTACGAAAATCTATCGATAAAAGTGGGTAACTCCTAAAATGATATCCATTAGGATAACATGAGTTGTGAAAATTGGTATAAAAGGCTTCTTATTGACCCTCCTATGTAAATAGAGTTCAAAGCTTCTGAGTTATTACTTGGCGGGATGTATAGACGCAAAGTTTTTGTCATGTATATTTTACCATGGCATACACTTCCGCGTCTTTGTATAGGAATGTATAAAATTTACCATCATCCTTTTTATCCAAAAATATTTTGAAAACCATAATTAACTATGGTTGGTTTCATTTCATTTGAAAAAATATTTTTTTGGTGTAAATACAGAGAGAGTTTTAATCAACTTTAGATACTATGTGTGTAGCGCGATACAATGGCGATTGTAAAATTTATTAATACGATCTATAAATACATTTTTTTCAGCTCTACGCTGTATCCCATGCATGAAGTACGGTAGACAGAGAAAGCAACGAGATTCTTCCACCTAATTCTGTTGAAGCGAAGAAAATGAAAATATCAAATATTTAATTCCCTCGAATGGGAATCGAACCCACAACGTTTACAGTTACACGCTTGTGCATTTTTGTGCTTATAGCATTATAATATGTTCTCCTGAAAGTAACATAAAAGGCACTTCAATCAATTAAGTCTAAGCTATACATACATCTTCGAGTATAAATCTACCTATTTAAAAGTATTGCTTTTTCTAGACAAAAGAAGTTTACTAATAAATATTTAAATTACTACTTCAAATAATTACGCTTTAAATTCTTTAGCACTTAAATACAAAGATTAGGATGAAAGTCTCATTCTTTTAAGTGAATAAAATTTTCGCCTCCTTGATCATTTATAAGAGAGCCAAAAATGTTCTAATTTAGCTCACTTATAATAATAATAAAATGGAGGAATTTTGTTGATGATTAATTCCATTGTGATTTTATATTAAAAATATTTTGGAACGTAGCTATATTAAATTTCTATTTACACTTCAAGATTCTAATGACATTTTATACCGATTTGTATTTATGAAAACTAGTCTTATTTCTCTAGAGACAAAAAGGCAATCTGAACTAAATTTACGATTCTATTAGGGGTGTAATATTAAAAGTTTAATTTGATGGCCTGTATGTTAGATTGTTTATGTATATTTTTACTTGAGACTTATAAATACTGTGCTAATAAATAAAATATATGTATGTTTACATATGTTTTACATGGCATGGTACTCAGTTTCAATAAATTAGTCCCAAAAAATATATACGAGTTGTAATTTTGTGTGTATAATTTAATTTAATTTATTTTTTTCAGCTTCATGCTGTATGCCGCATATAACAGGGTAGCTGACAAAACCCAGTATTAAAAGCATTGTTAAAATTGATGTCAGAAGTGAACTTGACTTGAACTTCAAAAAAGAGGATGTTCTCTAGTATTCTCTAGTATTAATACACTTTCGTTAGTTAATTAGTTAAATATTGTCACATATTACATCCAATTACATAAATATTCTTTATAAGAAATTGAAAATATAAAAATAGAAAATGAACTTACATATTAAAACAGGAATCATTACATAAGTGTACATAAAGAACACAATGCAACTGAGACAAAACTTGAAGTTAGCAATGGGCAAGTTCCCGTCGTTGCCGATCAAAAAGAAAATCCCACCTAGAAGTACGGCAGCACTGACATGGTGGAGTAATTGAATCCATAAATTTAGCTGAAATATCAAAAGTATTTGTTTTATTATGTCAAATAATTATAGATGTTTGTTTGTTGAGGCCGTCATGGCGGAGTGGTTTGACCTCTACTCGGGAGAATGATTATATTGAAATTATTTTTATTTTTCCGCTCTAGTAGGCAAAGTATGGCAATTAGTTATGCTACTTAATACGCAATATCTTTTAAACACTAGCTAGGTTCCCTGCTTTATATAAATATATTAAAATACAATGGAAATACAATGTATTTTTTTTAAGGTTATAAAATATATACAAATTTGACGAACTTACTGAATTTCTTCTAGTCTGTAGGAACATTCGATTGCTCAATATAAGAAATTGAGTTAGGAATGTGGTAGGAAAATCCATTTTCTGTAAATGTTCTCTCGCTACATGTTCGACGAATATCCTTTGTATTGATTCATCTGAATGTAGAACTGGTTTCCTAAAGTAGCAATAAGAAAAATTATAGATTTTTTTAAGACATTAATTGAAACAATCTTATATACAAAACTATTATAAAGCATTATTGAACAAATTCTAAGTTTCCAATACAAAGAGAAAATTAGAAGATGACTTTCTAAATAACTTTTAATGAATGATAAATAGCATTTTTGATTCACACTTTTACCAAATTGTGTCAATTATTTAAAATGAAAAAGAAATCGTAGCAAATAAGTTTTAAGTGGGTCAATTCGAAGCGTTTTCGGGACAAGAGCGAAAACGTTTATTTGGGAACTTTGTAAATGATAACAATAAAAGTTAACTCACTGCCCGCCCCTTACGGTCATTCGATCAAGTTTTCTACAAAGTTTTCCATTTTGACATAATTCGGACATTTGGGCACTCGCTTCTGCGTTGCCGTGAAGAGTTTCTAGTACAAAATCTGCGGGATTGTGCGTGGTTGGACATATATGGCCGATCTCAGATAAGTATGGTACCAACATAGGAGCTGCACCGTGTAAAAAATAAGTTAATTATTCTAAAATGATAAGGTAATGGGTTTGGAAATATATTCCAAATTTCGTGAATTAGAATTGCGCTTTCTGTGAACTCAAAGAGTTTTAAGATTACAATTTTTACACGTAACGATTTTTTTTATACATAAGAAAATGGATTTCGGAATGGATAAACGGAAAATTAAAAGCTCTTTGCTTAAAAGCTCTGGAATGAAATATTTAACATTTTCATTTTCCTCGCTCTGGTATATACCTCGTATTAAGTGACTCCGTTCCCCACTTTCATCCGAATTCTGGAGGCATTGCGTGTTTAGTGGCGGAACTCAAGCGAGTGGTGATCGAACCCACAACCAGACGATTTTGCAGCACACTGTGCTGCTCCACGACTGACCTCAAACGTAGGTACGTGACGTAGATGTTCCGTTTCCCATTTGTCGCCTTATTTTCGAAATATTGCGTCTAAATGGCGGAACTAAATCGAGCCATGCCTATAGAACGCGAAATTGAGAATAATTCCCACAACAATATAATATAGACAAGTTACTTGTCTATAGTAAACAAACAAGTGCATTTTTTATTAAATAACTGTGAAATAAATGTTACTAGAGTTAAAAAAACCATAGGTTTAAAGTTTATTACTATAGAAGTAAAATTAAAGTAATCGAAAGTGCGGATTACTATTTCACAAAAGTTTTGAAAGCTTTATACACTTCGGGACTGCCGACCCAATAATAAAAGTCACAAACAAGATATATGACGAGAAAAGAAATATGAAAATTGCAAGA
>HE670755.1:48711-59590 GCA_000313835.2 Heliconius melpomene melpomene | reverse complement strand
CACGGAAATGAAGGATTAGGATACAATGTTGTCATGAAACTCTGCAGTAGTAGTACCAAAAAATACTTTAGTCGCATTTGATAACTTTTTTACAAGTTGTAATCTTATGGAAGATCTTTATGATAAAAAGATTTATGCAGTAGGGACAGTCAGATGCAATAGAAAAGATCTACCTGATATAATAAAGAAAAAGCAACCAAAACCATTGACGATTGGAAAAACATCAGTTTGCAGCTGTTACTGCAGAGCCAATCACAGCCATTAAATGGCTTGATACGAAAGAAGTCGCTATACTTACGACAGCCCATCAGCCACTAGATACAATGCTTGTAAAGAGGACCCAAAAGGATGGTTCTAGAGCAGACATTCTTTGCCCGAAAGCAATTGCTTCGTATACACTTAGCATGGGTGGAGTTGATCTATTCGATCATTTTAGATCATCGTATCCAATAAGCCGTAAATCACGAAAATACTGGATGAGACTTTTCTTTTTTTTGTTCGATGCATCCATAATAAATGCACATATTACCTACAACTATACACATGTTGCGACCCTTCACGGACACCGAGAATTTAGGTTACGCTTAGCACGTGCCCTAATAGATAATCACACAACACGGAAAGGTAAAGCACAAACAGGTGTACTTTTTAAAAAGATAAGAAAGGGGGTAGGTTTGGCGTGCCAGACGAAATTCGTTTATTGAATGTGGGCATACACTTGCCAGAAGAGACTAATACTTACAAAAGGTGTCGCTTTTGCAGTACCAAACAGAAAGAACAGAGAACAAAAATACAATGTTCCGCCTGTGGAGTAGCTTTGTGTGCTAAAAATTGCTTCAAAACCTTTCACACTGTTCCACCTCAATAATATTATTTTTCTTAGTAATTAAGTTTCAGTTTATATTAAAACTATATATCATTCCTAACGTTGTTGTTTCATTTTATAACTTTATTCACTCATATTACAGTATTTTTTTCAATTTTATTATATAAGACAAAAAAGAAACAAGTAAAGTAGCAGCAACTTACATGTATAGAACTTGTAGTAAAAATATATCAAAAGTTGAGAGCTATTCCGGATAATGGGAAATAATTTCCCACTTAATTATATTTTGCTTTGAAATACCGGATACTGGGAAATAATTTCCCACTGCAAAACCCCCATTTCCCCCCTTTTTATATAAAAAAGGAGTTGTTTTTCGAAATCTACGGCACCCACTTACCTAAAAGCCGTGACCAGATTTCAAATTACTCGAAAAATAAAGTTTGTTTGATTAAGGGTTAATACCCGAACGAGGGTTATTGATTTTTTAACATCGTCCCCATGTTTTTATTTTTTAAGCGTTTATCGTAAAATTCATTCTATTAAATTTTGATTTATATTTTAAGTAAAAAAATGTAAAAGTAAAAAAAATAACTAAAGTTATATAATAAGCGACTGTATTAACAGTGTTATTTAGAGTGGTTTTTTTTAACAAATAATTAAATATTATATTTAACTTTCTACGATATATTCATACAATACAAAACAAACACAATTTTATGTTTAAGAATTGACAAATACAGGTAGATAATTTTTAAATTTATTTTCACAACAAATTTGTACTAAAAAATTAAACTGCTACAATCATTATAAATACTTAAATGTAAGTATAACGCTTTGCAAATGATAATTTAATATATGTTCTTAAAATAAAAATCAAATTTTAGCCCATAGATAGATGCTAGTCATAAAAGCTGCAAAAATGAAGACTAAAAATGTATACCGCAAACCACTTCAAAGACTGTTTATGTAAGTAGAAATTAAGGCTAGATTTACATTACTCTTGCATTTCTGAACCTTGTGGTTCGCTAATGAATTTTTTTACCGCAACGTAGCATAAAAAGTATGCCGCATTTATATCCAACACTACTTTTTAAAAATTCCAAAGAAATGTACATATTTTTTTATTAATAAAATCAGCTTCACGCTGTATCACGCACACAGCAGGGTAAGAACACAGAGAAGCACACAGAAGGAATCTAGTGTTAGGACACTACGTTCTGGAATTCTGGAAAACCGCGCTTTGCCTTGACACTAGAGCAATGAAATGAAAATATAAATTTAAATAAATATTTTAATATTAATTTATTAAAAAAATGCTTGACTCTTTTTACGTAGTGTTAAAATCTGTTCTCCATAAGTTCACACATACAATCCACGAGGTCACTATCATTGTACAAGAATGGAAAAATATATGGGACCAAGCAGTTGTACCTCGCGAACCGTAAGTACATTACTTGTGTATTAAGATAAGTATTTTTATCAAATGGTTAATTATCAAATAGTGGGTGTTAATTAATTAATTAATTAAATTAAAATTTTGATTAATTAACATTTTTAAAGTAAATTATTTGGCATAGTTTAACACCGGAAGTTTGAACGTTAATCTAAAATCTTGAGCGTGTGAATGCGTATCCATTCATCTTTGTATATATTCTGTAACTATTAATTTAATTAATCAGTATTAGAACATTTATTTTAAATATCAGGTATAAAATGCTTACATTAAACAAGATATTAAGTTATATTTGTTATTTGGGGGTGCCACAAGGCTCTATTCTGGGTCCGTTTTTGTTCCTTTTGTACATTATTGACTTACGTGAGGTAAGTCTTATGAGAGATATCTGTGAAATGGTGTTGTTTGCAGATGATACATCTTTAGTTTTTAAGGTTAATAGACGGCAATTGGAAATTGACGATGTAAACAATGCTCTTTCTAGGATATTACACTGGTTTAGTGCCAATAACTTGCTTTTAAATAGTAGTAAAACTAAATGTATCAGGTTCTTTACTAAGAATGTTCAACAAGTAGAAACCAGGGTTTTGATGAACAATAAGGAACTTAAAGTAGTTAATGAAACTGTTTTCTTAGGTATAACATTAGATGCTAAGTTACAATGGGGTCCGCATATAGAAACTTTATCTGGTAGACTTAGTTCGGCAGCGTATGCTGTCCGTAAGATTCGTCAACTGACCGATGTTGACACCGCGCGTTTAGTATACTTCAGCTATTTTCATAGCATTATGTCTTACGGCCTATTACTTTGGGGTAGTGCCGCTGACATAGATACCATTTTTGTGCTCCAAAAACGGGCTGTCCGAGCAGTCTATAAAATGGGTCCACGGGAGTCACTAAGAAATAAATTCAAAGACTTTCACATCCTCACACTACACTCCCAATATATTTACGATAACTTAGTATATGTGCATAAAAATATTAATAAATTTAATAAAAACAGTGACCTCCATCAACATAATTTAAGAAATAAAAATAAGCTTGCTGTGCCCTTCTCTAGGCTCCATAAAGTATCTCACTCATTCGTAGGTCAAAGTATACACTTTTATAACAAACTTCCAAACGACGTGGTTAATTTATCACTGAACAAATTTAAAAAAGTGGTAAAGCACAGGCTCTGCCAAAAAGCTTATTACTCTGTTAAAGATTATGTTCGCGATAAAGATGTTTGGAAATGAGTTGCTCTATTTCTAAGTTAAAATTGTTAATTGTGATTTATAACAAATGTTGGCATTTAAAAAGAGTGGCCATTTGAACGGGCTTTTTTCAAGTCAAATTGCACATTTTTTTTTTCGTTATTTTGTTTTGCATTTTTTTTATCTTTTATGACATGTCCAAGTGAATGTTAAGCATTTTTATGGAATAAAGATATTTTGACTTTGACTTGACTTTGACTTTATTTAAGCCTTATAAACCTTTATACTAAGGCTTATACAAGATTTTTCTTGTGGTCTTTGCCTTGTACGTTTATAATGAATCCTTTATATATATTTTATTTATATTATATTGCTTTTTACGAAAACACGAAGAAAAAACAAGGCCATCGCTTGGTCAGTTTTCTACTCATTTTAGAGTATTTAACATATTTGGTTTTAGCTAATACCGCGCTTTCGATCTCTAGATCAGACCAAAAAATATATATTTAAAGAATTTTAAATTTTTTTCGTTTACTGTCTATATTCAAAAATGAAGGTCAAGTGCGTTCTATATACTAAACGAAACCTAAGCATTTAAATTTTAATATATATTTTGCAATAACTACCTTTGATTTATGATCATTGAATGCACAGTTAATTGGAAAATTATACAGTCGTCTTTTCGGTCACAAGGTAATATTTCTCGCCTTTAACTATGGCTTACTAATAAGAATAATAAAATACCATTATTAAGTCCATAATAATGGGAGAGAAAACAATTAATATAATTTATCATTGATTTAGATGCCATCGATATAATTTTCTTGGTTATTTTTACATAATTGTAGGTTTTATTTATTTTCATAATTTTCTTTTATCAGGAAAATGTCACACCGCTTTTCTCTCAATAGGAACAATGTTTTGAATAGATTTCAATCAGAAGTTTAATAAAAATGACTATTGTTTTTATGTCAGCGTGACTAACGAAATTTGAAAAAAACATTCGAGTATTCATTTGTGACAGACATGTTACCGACAAATAATGTTAGCCTAGCATTAAAATGATTACACTTTAGAAGCCATTGTTAGAATGTATTACAGGAAGTTCTTTATTTTGAAATATGCAGTAATTTTCTTTAATTTCGTGCTTAGCTGCTTGCCTCATGTTATTGCTTAATTCAATTATATAATACTATAGCAACGTTTGAGTTTGTTTGTGTATTTTATTTTAATTCTAAGAGATCCTTTCTGTATTGTCGTTCTTGTTTTATTGAGGTGACAACGACTTATAAGTCGATGACACCTGCTGCACAACGTATTAACGAGTGCAAATAAATGTTGTAATATACAATTAACTCATTTTTTTATTATAAGTATGCATTTTTAAGTATATTATTATTAAGTATACAAGTAAATAATTCAATGATAGTAATTCAATTTAGTTCATAAAAATATGCATGCAATATTTTCTTATGTAAAATTATCGTTCGTAAACCGGACATTACCAGTTTTTATATAGTAAAAAAGTTTAGATATTATATTTTTATATTAAAGTGTCGTATTTCTTTATGTCGCATTTAAATGTATAGATACATACACATAGTATTTTAGCAATAATTAATTTTAGGAAATCCTTGTACATCAATTAGCTAAAAATAAGACAAGTTGTCACATAATAAAATTTGCTTAGATATTGCATAAACATTCTCACATTAAGATTTATATAAATGCATTTTTATAGGAAACGTATAGTAGTTTCGAACATTAATTAACATACTCGTTATGCTAATCAACACATATGTTATTGTAAAAAATATGCAGGTATGAGATACAAGCAAATATTTTTAAATGAAATAAAATAAAAAATGAGATTCTCAGTTGGTTTTTTGTGTTTATGTGTTTACGTTGTATCCGGCGGGGTATGCAGAGGGAACCTAGTGTTAAGAGTTAATATATGTTGGGTGGAGCAACTCAATGCTCACGCTTTACTTTGTTACTAGAGCCAGGAAATGATAATTGATAATATTAAATATCTCATTATCTCGAATCAGAATCGAATCCACAACCTGACGCGTTTATAATACATTTGTACTTACATCTGCGCCACGACTGGCCTCTAATGATATAGTAACTTGAGGCCAGTATTTTAACTTGGCGGAACGAGGCAGAGGCGGGAAATGTCGCTTAATTCCGCCACTCAACACGCAGTGCCTCTAGAATTCAGCGCTCAGTGGAAGTAACACTAGGTTCCCAGATTCCCTCTGCCTACCGAGAAAGTGAGGAACGGAAGTGTCTTAATGGGAAAATGAAAATATTTCACGTACGATATCTAACGTGTCCCTAATTTAGATATTTGTAGACGATGCATAAAGATAAAGTAAATTCAAAAAGAAACAAAATATAGATTCAAGGATTCTCTACAGATTCTCTGCATTCAGATAACCACCAGTTTTAGGGACAAGGGATCTTCGGTTTTACTTAATACTCAATCTACTAAAAGCCCACGAAAAGAAAGCATTTTATTTTATTTATGGCGGACCTTCTTTCTCCAATTAGAGGTTTTTTGTATAGCGAACTCTTAAGAATGTTTTAGGAATATCTTTTATGTTTTTTCGGACGTGACGGTTTAAGGGTTAGAGTTATTATTATTATCTCGACTAGATAAGTAGCTTTAGGCTGTTTTCTGTTGCTTAACCTTCTTTGACAAGTGTAGGAGCACAATAATAATTATTATATTACGTGTTAGACAGTAATCTATATATATAAAATCGAAAGGTCACTCGCTCATCACGAAATCTTAGAAACTACATGTGCTAGGAATCTCAAATTTTGCATGGGAGTTACTTATAGGACGTAGGTGCTTGCTAAGACGGGAATTTTCAATATTCGACTTGTAAGGGGTTTGTTTTTGTGGTTGCAAGTTTGTATGAAACTTCGTTACTACAAATGCTACGAGTCTCAAATTTTGCATGGACGTCACTAATAGGACGTAGGTACTCATGGAGACAGAAATTAATAATAACGTAGTTCACGCAGGCGAAGCGGCGAGCGGGCCGCTAGTATGATTATATTTATAGGTTAATTGTATTCACAAACCATGGTTCAATTCTTGAAGCATTTAAGTATCTGACAGCATGTGATATATATCTAAAGTATATAAGACAGGTCTTTGCCTATTTTTTTTAAGTGTTGTACCGTTTGAACATATTGCATATTGAATGGTATAGAAATGAATTGCATTTTACAGAACCTAAACAATAATAAATATATTATCAATAAAGCCAGATTGAACGAGCCGGTGGTAGCTTTGTGTTCATTTGACGATTCAAAAGTGCTTGAATAAAAAATATTTTGAATTTGAATTTGATAAAATGGAAATAATAATGAAGTGTATAAAAAACATTATTTACAATTGTATCCAAAATTTAAATTGAAATATCTGCAAACAAGTTTTAAATGTTTTGTAATTTAGGCACAATTTATGTACAGGAGCTGTGGGATACAGTTCAGGCTTATTCATAATTTATATTAATTGAAGCTAAGAAAGTTCTTAGCTAACTTTTGAGATAGGAGACACTCGTTTAAAAGAACAATTTGTAACAACTGTGCGCGGTTGCTCGCTATAAGACTTGGTTCCTATATGCTAAGTAGGCTGATGACTAAACATACCAAACAGAAATAAATAAATAAGTCAACTTCACGCTGTATCCTGCACACAGCAGGGTAGGCAGAGGGAACCTATTATAACACTTCGTTTCCTACTTTCTGCCGAATTCTGCGTGTTGTGTGGCAGAACTCAACCCCGCGCCTCGACACCAGAGCCGCTACGCTACGACTGGATTTAGATAAACAGAAATAATTTATAATATAAAAAGAAAATGTAATGATTTTTTTTAATTGGTACAATTTTATTTAATTGTGTAAATGCCCTTAAAAGAACCTTAATATAATATAAACCAATAAATAAAATATAATAAATTAATTAATATAAACCCATGAAGTAAGAGCAGGTTCAGGCTTCCTTGTCTTGTTAACTGTTTTGAATGTAAAAAGCCAATGTATATTTTTTTATTTTTTTTTATTTTAATATTGTAATTTTATTATTAATAGGCTTGAACTGTATCCATTTTGACTTTAGTTTAATTGGTATTACTTTTGTTTCTGCCTTTCCTTTAAAGATGGAACGTTATCAACAATTTTATCACGTTATATTCCAAATACGTTAAACAAGTACAATAAAAGTTTTTTTTTATTTAAGTTAATGTAACGAAAATGAATTTAACTTAAATAATTTTATTATTTAAGTTAAATTCGTTACATTCTACCACTATATAAACGAGAAAAAAAATAATTTTGGGCGTCAAATGTAAATTGTCAGCAGTTTCATATATAGTTCTGTTAAATAAGACCACTGGGAAAGAGAAGGGTATGGTTTGAATTGGATCGGCACGAATGGCCGTCGAGAATTTGTGACAGGCTCCCTTTTACGAAATACCTAACTTTTTTGCTAATATCTGCGGAATCCCAACGACTTTAGACTTCAATAAATTGCATTGGAACATCCAGAATTTTGGTCGGAAGGTTTTCTACATAGCAGAAAAAGATTTTTGCAAAAAAAATTATAGTAAAATTTATTCATACAATTTTTAAGTTCTTACTTAAATTAATGTGTAGTACTTATTTTTAGGAATATACATATATATTTTTAAATTATTACAATTTAAGAAATTAATCTAATAGAACATCTCTTGGGATAAACAAAAATGACTTGAACAACGCTACAGAATTATACTAAGTTGCTATAAGATCTCCTCGAGGTCTAATTCTTGGTTAGTTTCGACTTTCGGAGAACTCTAGGGATAGATTCGACAGATAAGGCGGTGTGTCTAGTCAGGCTTATTAACAAGTGAGCCAAATTGGTTGGTTTGAAAGGAATCGATGGTAATAATGTGTATTGCTTTATTGTTTTACTTTAAACAAATAATAATTAAATATTTAATATTTACATTTCTTCGCTCTGGTGTCGAGACAAAGCGCGGGGCTGAGTTCCGCCACTACATTGAACCCACAATCTGTCGTGTTTACAGTAGCACGCATGTGCCCCTGCTCCACGACTGGCCTCAATAAAAAAGTTACTACAATATAAATTATATTATACTAGTAAATTGCTTTAAAATAATAGTACTATTTTCAAAATTATAATTTTAATAGAATACGAAAGCAATTCAGATTAGTAAATACAGACAGAATTATGTATTTCAAGCGGGCTAATAACTGTTACTAATTAAAATTTTAATATTAATCCAAATTTGGAATAAAAATTAAAATATAGTGAACATAAAACGAATGAACAACTTACCGACATGTTTTTTAACAATAAAATGCAAAAAAGGAGTCAGTATGTAGCCTAGTAAAAGAGATAAAGAGGGTTCCCGTAGGCTGGCCATGTGTCTTCCCAGACGTTGCCGGTAATGCGAGCAGTATATTCCAGAAGCGGAAACTCTACTGCCGTGAATGCTATATACGTATCTATAACTTATATGAACTCGATAGATGTGTTATCGCAAACGATTCCATTGATTTATTTATGTACTTTGGAACTTGTTACCGTAATTTTTATATACAATATTTTTTCTTTCTGCTGCTCGCTGTATCCCGCACATAGGGCAGGTAGAGAGAATCTACTGTTAAGAGTTAAGACACTCTGTTCCCAATTATCCACTGAATTCATAGTGTGTTGATTGTGTGACCGAACAAATGAAAATATTAAATATTTCATTCCCTAGAATGGGAATCGAACTCACAACCTGTCGCATTTCAGTCACAATTTGTGCCCCTCCGCCATGAGTCGCCTCGAAGTGTTTTTTTCACTTATTTGCGTTTATGTTTCTTATAGCTCAATAATTTCTTGTAATCCTCGCCCATTATATAAATATAGGTACATAATATTATACAATTGTTCTTTTATTTAATTATGACGCAAAAAAACTTGTATTTCAAGATTAATGTAGGAGTTGACATTAGTAAATGTGTCTTGGAGAAGCGTAGAATTATCAAGATATTTATCATAATTAATTCATACTATCAGGATATTTAGCTTATACAGGGAAATAACAATAAAATACATACAAACATATATATTTTAAATACATACAAATAAATATATATATATATTTGTATGTGTTTCATTATTCGTATATGAGACTAGAAACTCAATGGCAAATCACTTTATCCTGTTCTTTTATTACTATGTCTCTTATATGAACACTACACTGTCATTGTCTATTAATACGTATAATTAATACTAACATAATTATGACAAATAATCTGTATATATAAAAGGACTTGTCCTCACTGACTGAGGTAAGACGCGCGCACAGCCGTAACCGCTGTACGTAGAAACGTGGAATTTGGACAGATGTTTACTTCCGTAATCTGGACATCCACTAAGAAGGGATTTTGAAAAATTTTAACCCTAAAGGGGTGAAATAAGGGTTGTAAGTTTGTATGGAAAAATTTTTAAATCGGCACCGATTTATATAAAATTTGAAATTTAGATTTTTAAAAGTATTTAATTGAACACGTGTTTCATCGTTTTCTAGAATTCTCCCCCTAAGGGTGCAAATAAGGGGTTGAAAGTTTGTATAGATTTTTTTTAAAATCGGCATAAATTTTTATAAAATTTGAAATTCAGACTCTTAAAAGTATTTAATTAAGCACATATTTCATGATTTCCTAGAATTCACCCCCTAAGGGTGCAATAATTAAATCGCCACCGGTTTTTATAAAATTTGAAATTTAGACTCTTAAAAATATTTTATTGAACATGTGTTTCGTGGTATTCGAGAATTCATCCCCTAAGGGTGCAAATAAGGTGTTGAAAATTTGTATGGAAAAAATCTTAAATCGCCACCGATTTTTATAAAAATTGAAATTTAGACTCTTAAAAATATTTTATTGAACATGTTTCGTGGTATTCTAAAATTCATCTCCTAAGGGTGCAAATAAGGGGTTGAAAGTTTGTATGGAAAAATCTTTAAATGGTCACCGATTTTTATAAAATTGGAATCTAGACTCTTAAAAATATTTCATTGAACATATGTTTCATGGTTTATTAGAATTCACCCCTAAATACGCAAGCAAAGCTGCGCGCGTCCGCTAGTCTATATATATAAAAGGACTTGTCCTCACTGACTGAGGTAAGACGCACGCACAGCCGTAACCGCTGTGCGTAGAAACGTTAAATTTGGACAAAGTTTACTTCGTAATCTGGACATCCACTAAGAAGGGATTTTGAAAAGTTTTAACCCTAAAGGGGTGAAATAGGGGTTCAAAGTTTGTAATGGAAAAAAATTAAAATCGGCACCGATTTTTTATAAAATTTGAAATTTAGATTTTTAAAAG
>HE670755.1:21709-33702 GCA_000313835.2 Heliconius melpomene melpomene | reverse complement strand
CAAGCAAGGCGTTTAATCCTGCAATTCAATACTGGAATTCGGCGGAAAGTGGACAACGGAAGTTTCTTAATGGGAATGGTGTGTCACCAAATTCCCAGGTTCCCTTTGTCTACCCGGAAGCTAAAGTAACTATAAATACAACAAGAGTTTACTGTATCTTACTTTTTAAATTTGACATTATGACATATAAAAATTTAAAAAAATATGCAAATAAGCACAATCTAGAATCGATAATTTGTTTAAGCCGAAATTATTTCTTTTTAGCTCAACTGAGATGTCCCGACAGACACAAGTAGCTGTATTACTAAATTTTACTCTATGAAACGTATTCTTGCATAAAGATGAAATATATTCTCATAAAAAAAAATAAGAATCTTGGATTTGTTGCGATAAACCTTAGGTATGTGCAAAAATGTCGCTATTTCCAAATAACTGGTAGCTAAGGTAAGCGAGTGTGGAAATAGCGATAGAGGTGGACATTTTATTTCGTTGCTTATAATACCTAACCTATGTATTTCGTTTAGGTTACCAAGATAATGTGTTAAATGTAAAATGAAGAACTCTATATATAATTTAGTATACTTTTAGAGAACATTTATTATATATAAATATATTTTTTTCTAATATTTTGTTCTTTTTTTTTCACACATTTTGACGTTATATCTTGCGCATAGCAGAGATCTCAGTGTTAAGACACTCCGTTCCCATTCAGATACTTCCGTTCCCCATGTTCTTCTGAGTTTTGGAGGCATTGCGTGTTAAGTGGCGGAACTCAACACCGAGAACTTAAAAAATAATCATTGCTATAGTTATGAATTCTATAAAAAATAATAATTATTATTAAAACATAATATTTTTTGTAATAGTCGTAAATATTAATTGGAAGGATTTATTTATAGGTTACAGTATATACTAGAATCTACGTAAAATAAATTAAGAAATAACGAGGTCGAATTAGGTCACGTGTTGATGCACGACAGCGTCAATTAAAAAGGTATATGTACTGCTTTTTGATTTTTAAATAAATCTTATTTTTTTATGATTTATTTTATATTATATTTTTCTGATTTTATTTCTTATCTTTTATTTATTCCTTAAATTTTTATATTACCTATAGATATAAAATTAAAAAATAGTGTAGGGTTTATGCAGCAATAAGAGATTTTTGAGTGTATTAGACTAGCGAAGCGTTGTCTTTGAATTTCTTTGAATTTCATTCTTTTTTTCATTTTTTTTCTTTGAATTTAATTTTTTTTGAATTTCAATATTTTTTTATATTTAACACAATTAAAAAAAATATGACATATAAATAAAATATGGGCCTATTTATATCTATGGACATAAATAAGACAACAGAGCGATATATTACTGTGCTATAATTAGAGTGTAAATAGAATATTATATAAATATAAAACGATAATTAAAATTCCATAAACATGAATTTAATAAATAGGTATTTAACACACATTGATTTCTTAGAAAGTTTATAACATGTCTTATCATTTGCTTTAAAGAGGGTGCTATCAAAACAAATATATACATAAAAACAATAATAACGGGTTGTATGTGTTTTTAAGCCGTTCCAACTCAAACAATACGGCTCGCACGGTAAGGTTGGATAGGAAAACTTTATTCATTAGTTATGTTAGAAGGAAAAGGTGGGCCCATTTGTAAAAGGGTAATACTAGCAGTACTAATAACTTATAATTATAACACTTCGCGAACTTAAAATAGTATTTGGTTTAAAAGTGAGTGTTGGCTCTTATAGCGGTTTTTTTCTCGTTTTATTTTCACGCTGTATCACGCATGTAGCAGGGTAGGTAGCTTTGTGTTAAGACTCTCCGCTCCCCACTTTCGGACAAAATTTGTAGGCATTGCGTGTGCTCGACACCAGATCGAAGAAATGAGAACATTAAATATTTAGTTTCTTTGAGTGGAAATCGAACTCCCAACCTGTCGTGTTTTTTTTTCAACTTTATTCAACTTTAATATTTCTTTTATTAATGTTCAATGCCAGTGATAAAATTTGACATTTTATTACTTAACAAGGATAAGCATTCTATTTATTCTCCGAACATTTATCTTTTTTTTAGTTTCTTGATGTATCCTACATATAGCAGTACGCAGAAGTGACCTCAGTTAACTTTTCACTGTCCGCCTGCCGTCCAATTTCGAATTTAGTGACGGGACTTTACGGGAACGTCTCGATTTTACCAGAATTAAAAAACAATGTTTTTATTTTTACCATCACGTTGAGAGCATGTTCCTCTGCATCATGATGGCCAATGCACCTATTATTCCAAAGATTCTCTTTGTTTACCCTACAATGTGTTAAAACACACGTTATTGTACATATAGGGTGAAGATAATCCAACTGCACTTTTGAAAATACTCAGACTAAGCTAATTTCTCAAAGTATTAAAATATATTTTAAGAACTTAATGAACTAAGACCATTTTAAGTTTTTTTTTGTTATAAGTTGTTTGTTTGACTACCATCGATAATGAAATCCGGGAAAATTGTAACATTTTTTTGTTCTAAGTAACTTCAATTGATACAAAATCGTATAAACTGAACTTAAAAATGTTATTGCATTCTGAAGAATGTTATGATATTAAAACCCTATTTATTATTTAGCGATATTAATAACTAGCGGACGCGCGCAGCTTCGCTTACGTATTTAGGGGTGAATTTTAATAAACCATGAAACATGTGTTCAATGATATATTTTTAAGAGTCTAAATTTCAAATTTTATAAAAATCGGTGGCGATTTAAGAATTTTTCCATACAAACTTTCAACCCCTTATTTGCACCCTTATGGAAAGAATTCTAGAAAACCATGAAACACGTGTTCAATTAAATACTTTTAAGAGTCTGAATTTCAAATTTTATAAGAATCGTTGCCGATTTAAATTTTTTTCCATACTAACTTTCAACCCCTATTTCGCCCCTTTAGGGTTAAAATTTTCCAAAATCCCTTCTTAGTGGATGTCCAGATTACGAAAGTAAACATCTGTCCAAATTTCACGTTTCCACCATGAGCGGTTACGGCTGTGCTTGCGTCTTACCTCAGTCAGTGAGGACAAGTCCTTTTATATATATAGATTAAAGGGTTTAAAGTAAATTTTTTATCTATAGTTACCTGTGACATGAAGAAAAAATAACATTCTTCAGTTCAGTTAATATGATTTCGTCACAGATAAGTATAGATAAAAAATGTACTTGAAACTGTTTCATTATTAATATCTCTAAATAATAAATAGGTCTTGGACATTGGAATATCGAATATGAAACATATAGACAGATTATAGGGACAATGATTCTTTTGCAAAATATAGTTAATTTTTTTTATTTTTTAGTTTACTAAAAAGTGATATTACATATTTTTACTATGTACTAAAGAAAAGGAATTTACTAGTGAAGTTCAATGGTATTTTTAATTATAAGGAAATTACTTAAATTCGATAATGAATAACTTTTATTAATCATTATCGAATGACGTTCTTCCTTAGCAAACCGGTTAAGTATTAATGGCTTGCTGTATTGTTTATGTACCAAAAATATATATTTTATATTTCTTTGTGAGTTATAATGGAGTTATGGTAACTAAGGTGGGTGTTAAATATTTTTTATTTATTTTTGAAGATTGCTTGTTATTATATAGAAAGGAGGTTATATAAATAGAAATCTATTATTGGCGAATATTACGAGGTAATGCGTATTATTCGCCAATTATTTACGAAATATTTTTATAAACGTAATTTTAATATTAGTTAAATAATTATTAGTATATGATAAAATATGGCTAAATGTACAAAAAATATATAAAAACAAAATTAAGTAAGGTCAATGGCATTGGATCGAGAAGCGATACCTCATTTTATGGTAATTCCATTATTTTTCTTTATTTTGCTGGGTAAAAATAATTTCGAGTCTGCTTAAGCTTAGAGTGTTGCCTCCGAAATTTAACTCTCTCAAAGAAGAAGAGAGAAGAAGCCAAGCAGCAGAAGTCATGCCAACTTCTTCTACAAATACAAAGACGTTTATCTATTAGGTCATTCTCTGTTTGAGAACAAAATACAAACACGTGTACCTTTTATCTTAAAATAAATAAATAATAAAAAAAAACCTGCAAGACCAAATGGAATGCTGTCTTTGAATATACCTGATCTTGTAGGTATAATAATACCAAAATGAGACTCAGATTTGGCTTAAAAATGTATGGTGTTTTTAATGTTAAGAATCTTCAATGATAGTTCCATTATACCATAGCTATTATTATAGTAAAATGATTCAATTCGAAAAGTTTTCTTAAAATTAAAAGTGAGAATCTAATGTCAAGACTTCCTTTCCAATTCGAAAGATTGTGTGTACCGTGTATAGTGGCGGATCTTAACGCCGTCATTACACTAGGTTCCCTTTGCCTACCCTGCTGTGCGATCAGGATACAGCGTGAAGCTGATTGGTTTTTAAGACATGGAAATTTTGAACATTTGGTTGTTAATAAACCATGGCCGAACACCATGAGCTTTGAACACCTTGACCATTATATTATCAGTGATTTGACATGTCGAGGTCATTAAAACAGAATAGAATAATCAATATTCAATTTATTACACTCGTGCTTGTTTTATAAATCCTTTATGTATATTTTTTAATAGAAGATTATATTTTAATAAACATGTCTATATTTAAGATATTTTATGGTAATAAGTAAAAATATATGGATTAAAAATAAAATTTAAATACAAATGCCTATTAACCATTAGAAACAATTGTACTTCATTAGCTATTTTGACGTTATCGTTTTTAATCCCATAAATTATTTATACACATAGTAATTAAAGCATATGATTAAAATCTACATGTCTCGTTTCCTAATAAAATAAATTTAAAGGAATGGATATGATACCTTTTTGTTAATAGTGATAATTGTAATTAAAATATGTCTTTTGCTTCTATTTATTATATCAATAATCTATATATATAAAATCGAAAGGTCACTCACTCATCACGAAATCTCAGAAACTACATGTGCTAGAAATCTCAAATTTTGCATACGAGTTATTTATAGGACGTAGGTGCTCGATACGGGAATTTGTAATATTCGACTTCTAAAGAGTTGTTTTTGGGGTTGAAAGTTTGTATGAAACTTCGTTACTACAAATGCTAGGAGTCTCAAATTTTGCATAGACGTCGCTAGGACGTAGTCATGGAGACAGAAATTAATAATAACATAGTTGACGCGGGTGAAACCGCGAGCGGGCCCCTAGTAAAAATATATAAGCACGTCGGCCTAGAAATATTATCATAATTACATTGATATCACTAGATATTTTTTTTTATATCTGACACAAAAAGAAAACGGGTCGCGCTACGCTTCACAGCGTTAAACTTTAAGAGCGACGGTTGTGGATTCGATTCCCATTCGGGGACCTCCGTTGCGTATGCGCATTGTTCACTCGGGAACAAGAGAAAAATCTTAAAAACAAATCTGCGCAGCCATCTACAGCTAACGTCAGGGCGGCCACGACTTGTTAAGTCCTTACTAATAACATTAGGTAGAAGATAAAAAATCTCACAACTTTTTAAGCATAATAAAGCTTGAACATTATAAGTGCCTGATTTATTCAATACACAATAACGGGAAATATTTAGTTTATTTATTATTACAATAGTGGTCTTAGCAGACGAATGACAATTTATTATTACAGGGTTTTATTCTCTTTAAACTTAAAATACTCAACACAGTGTTTTGTCTTGTTACCAGAGTCATGGAAATATTATAAAATTAGTTCCCTTGAGTATAAATAAAACCCATAACCGTCATGTTATGTATGTGTTCAACAGATAACACGCCACTGTGCCATAACGACCTTAAAAATATTTTAAATATAAAAAAAATCATAGTGCAAGTCAAAACTACCACAGATAATTAAAAACAACTACCCACTAAACTCATTTTCTTATAACAATATTTATCGAAGCAAACGTGTCGATGTAGGTACATTGGCAAGTCATTGCTCCAAATAAATATTTTTATCATCTTAGCCGGAATTATGTTTAGATAATAATACAACAAATAACAACATATAAAAAGAACCGACTTAGATAATTATTTAAGGACGAAATAATAGTAAAGTCTCTTAACTAATGTAACAAAAATTACAAAGTAAATATACATAATGTCATTTTTTAGCAAAACTTTTTGAATACACTCCAATAAAAATAAACACATTATAATAAAAAATCTTAATTTATATTCTAATTTATTATCTGTATTTTTAAGTATAAATATTTAAATACAAAAAACCGTTGTTTCACTTACCCTTACTTGAGCTGACAGTAAATCCGACATCTTCAAATAAAATATGAACGGGGGGTCGTTTTGCCATACGATTAAGTGCTTTTAGAGTGGAGCCAGCCCTTTCTAAAGCTGCAGGGGTCCACTGACTTCCTTCGCTGGAATTTATAGGTGAAGATTCAACTTCGTTACTCGTTGAAGTATGGGCTAAAGCTGCTCCCGCGATCGCACGACGAACCAACGGAACGTTTTTTTCCACTGTCGACATTTTTTCCAAACTAAATGTTCTAAATAATATTTTTAACACATAACAATTTTTATATTTTGTAGAATCTAGTTTTAGATAGGCGTATCTATCCTACATAGCTGCGCAAGCGACACGCGCATTCTATATAGAGGTTGCCGTTTGACTGAGCACCCTGTTCAACCAGATTTGCGGTTGCGTCAGGTGAACTATTTAGCGTGTAATAGGTCATTTTTAAAAATGTATTTATTAATAGTATATTATGTGGACGATCGCTATTTTGCAAACAAAATAGAAATAAAAAAGAACATTTTGTACCTTTTTTTATACAATATAAATGTTAAATGTTATATTATGTATGTTTAATGTTAAAAAATTATACCGAATATGGAATCATATTCGGTATAATTTTTCATTGGTAATAATGAGGGGGTCAAAAACATCATTTGTTACGGAAATATCATTTTAATTTTAGTTAAATAATAATTTTATTTAGAGGCCAGACGTGGCGTAGGTCCAGCGTGCGGCTGGAGGAGTGGAGTGTCTTAACATTACGTTCCCAGGTTCCCTCTGCCTAATATGCGGGATACATACGATAAAAAATGTTCTCTGCTTATAATTTAAAAAACCAGTCAAGTGCGAGTCAACCTAGACCCCCAGGGGTTCCGTATCATTCTCAGGATTGTTTAGGTCAACGGGATGTGCAACTTATAAAACTTGTCAAAATTAGACCCACTCAACGAAAAGGATGTGTCGCGTCAATTTCCAGTCTTCATCACGCAATGTTTAGAATATGCCGAGTGTCTTGTCACTAAGTTTTTCTCTGTCTACCCTGCTAAATGCGAGATACATCGTGAATGCGTGATGTAAAATACTGTAATTTCTAGCCTCAAGATCGTTCTTTATTAAATAATTTATTCTTAGAAATAGACCGTGAATAATTACATAAATATTATAAACTAGCGGCCCGCTCGCGGTTTCACCCGCGTGAACTATGTTATTATTAATTTCTGTCTCCATGACAGACCTGACCATTCTGACACATGACCTAGTGACGTCTATGCAAAATTTGAGACTCCTAGCATTTGTAGTAACGAAGTTTCATACAAACTTTCAACCCCAAAAACAACCCCTTAGAAGTCGAATATTGCAAATTCCCGTCTTAGCGAGCACCTACGTCCTATAAGTAACTCCTATGCAAAATTTGAGATTCCTAGCACATGTAGTTTCTGAGATTTCGTGATGAGTGAGTGACCTTTCGATTTTATATATATAGATATATCTCATTTCATATATTAGTGTGGCATGTGAAACACAAAGTAATTCGAACCCAATATCGATGTGATATTAATCAGTGTGAAATAGGTGGATCCTTCATAGAGCAGTATAACGAGACATAATAGCATCGTATTTCTTTTCAAAAAAACCCATTCTTACATTATATGAAAATGTATTTTCATACCACGGAAATGAAACAAATCAACAGAAAGTAACCGCGATGGCACTGTGAAGAAGCGAGGATTTTTTTCGAATGTGGACATTTCGCACCTTTAGAATTATAGTGACCTGATACAAAAATAACCTTAATTTTAAGAAAGAAAAAAGATATATAAATAAATAAATCAACAATTAATTTAAGAAGCATTTACTAGTGTATCATCTAAATTGATGTTGTAAGCCTAATTTTTGTACAAAAACGTAATTGTACACATCTTTATTTGACGTTTCCCAAAACTTGATATTTTTAAAAGGTCTCTATAATTTTAAAAGTGCGATTTTATATTCCCTATATAAATAGGGAAGAGAATATGAGTCAAAAGTCAGTCAGTCAGTAGTATTATAAGCCAAATGCTATATGCTATAATTCGATTGGTCCAATAGATCAGCCTTAGCGAACCCTATAATATTCCGTTCGTTCAACGATATCAGTTATCAACACGCTGTATACTGACAGAACCTGATAGTCTTGTGAAACATGTTATCTGTTTGTCCAAACTAGGATCGGACACCTTGTAGTAATACCTCAGTTATGTATTTTGTTTTGTATAAAAAAATATATAGATAATTCTATATATAGATAATTCTATATATTTTTTAATAAAATACGGAATATAAAAAAATATATAGAATTATCTATATATTTTTTTATATTCCGTATTTTTTTTTTCAACATATTTCTGTATACTTCTACTACATTAATATTATAAAGGAGAAGAGTTTGTTTGGTTGAATGCGCTAACCTCTGTCCTACAGTTCTCTGTACTACAGCACAAGTTGGTAGTCGAGCGGCGGTGTGGCTATAGTGGGGCCCAGGGTGGACGACGGGATCGTGGATGTCTCGGACTGGCTGAGGCTCTGCTTGTATTCGTGCTCTTCTATTGACGCTGCAGAAAGCCACTGCGTATTTGATAGAAACTCCGACTCACTTATCAGATCTCCCCACCCCCATATTTGGGGATATACGTGAGTCGGAGTGAGTTTAATTGTCTGTCCTAGGTACTAGTTTAGTGGGTAGAGACTACCGTCCATGAACGGTCTTTGAAAAGTGTTTTTGTTGAATGTTTTTCTTATGTTTTAAAGTATATTTATCTTTCTTAAATGTCAACATTAAACTCTTGAACAATATTGAAATACAAGGCAACCTTAAAAAAGTTGTCTTTTAAAATATTTTGTATGAACAGAACCTAAAAAATAAAAGCATTGCAGCAGTTTTCAATAAGTACACTATATAAACGATATTCAAACGTGCACCAATGACAAACGACGACAGTGGAAAGTGATTGTTAAAGTCAGAAATAAAAGAACACTATTTTGTCTCAAAAAACCTTCAAAAAAGTGAATGGGAATTGGTGGAAATATATGTCACTGACGTAGAACCTCTCAATCTGTAGTGAGAAGGTCACTTCCTTGTCATATTACGATTCCATAATTTGACAACGCGCAGTTACACTAAGTTAAATAAATAAATACTTTCTATATAGAAATCAAAAAAAAGTATTCAGTAGAAACAGAAATAGTGCTTGATAAAACAAAATACACATTGCAAATTGAAATAAAAATAATAATTTTGAATTGTATTATTTTGTAGCTCGCAAATACTTTCGTTTTCTAATAATAATTTAATTTTAAAAACAATATCTATTACTATATTGAAAAGTAATGTTTCAGTCAATTCAATAAAACAGTTATTTATAGCAATTTTGTAGAACATAGAACATTCTTTAAAATGGTATAACTTTTATATTTATATGAGGATTGAAATAAAACAAACACTATCTGTTAAGAGAAACTAGCTAAAATACAATAGTGAAAACTGCAATTAAATCGCCATTTCTGAGATTAGCGTAAACAAACTTTAAAAGACAAAAAAAAAAATTGTGTCGGGGTTCTATTACATTATTAAATGATGATTATCCGAATCACTGACATCTTTTTTATATCCATTTTGTTTATTGATTGCACACTCAGACAAATATTATTTTATACATTTTCTAAAAAAGTGTTTTTTTTTTCTTTTGGCTTTGCTAAGTTTAAAATAACTCCTCACGAATGTTAAAAGTACTTATTTAATAAATAATCTTCTATTGTCTCTTGCCAAATAATAATTTTAAGCTACTTTCTTTGGGTAGCGAATATTTAAAAAAAAAATGTAAAATCGTGCCTAGAGATGTTACCAATAAACATAAGCTATGCAGGAATTCCGTCATAGCTTGATAAATACGTATGCAGTAGCTATATATTTATATACAATTCTTAAACCTGTTTATTTAACGATTTTATTAATAACTAAAATTATATGTTGTTAAACGGAATTATGATCTATAATAAATCCAAAACGTTTCTAAGGGACTTAATTAGAAAAGTAATAATATTTTATGGTTTAGTTTTGTATTTTTGTTATAGTTCTTTACTTTTTTTTAATATGTAAAATAAAAATGGTTATTGTGGATTTTTCTGTACATTTTTTTATCATATAATGTTTTGTAGTACATAATGTAAATTTAAATTGTATGGCTTCGCCAGTCAGATCATCGGAATTGGCTTGACTGGGAATATAATATAGTCCATGTTTTTTCTCAAGGTCAAATATCATTAACATTGCGTAAAACTAATATCTATTAATTAAATTTTAATATTAATTAAATTATATATACTTTACAAGCTCTGAGTCATAAATAAAAGTACCTTTGTAAGCAGATAAAATAGTTTACGAGCTGTGAGGGTGTGAAAAATATTTTGAAGTGGTTCGTGTGAAATTCGTGCGTTTCGATTCTTTTATTTTATTATTATATTTTAACTTGGCTGGACGCGCTGCCGTGTGTTTAGATAAGTAAGTCAAGAAGAAGACAGAAACTTCATAGACATTATCGTGACATACCTACGACCAAATCATGGTTTTTATTCGGACAATGGAATATATTTATATTTAAATTCATAAGCGATTAACGATTTAAATTTAACAACGTATTCGCTACCGAAATGCTTTATATCTTTGAGGTGTCAGCGGGTCTCTAAGTAGGTATCTTAAATGCACATTCTGCGCAGGTGTCCGGGAGTACTTCCGAAAATTCATAAAGTTCTTGTCGGTTCTTTCTACATACTATACTTATGGTATTTGCATAATATATAATCATGTATACAAGTTGCGCTCGGTTGTTAATTAAGTAAATTATAAAAATACGAATATAATGACTTTTGGCCATTATTTTAATTCGACTCGAAGAATCTAGTGACCTTTACGTGTAATCGAGTGTATTTAAATAGTCGTTTAGATTTTTTTATATCAGCTTTTTTTTTATCTAAATTAATGATTATATTCTTATTATGTGATATTTGTAATTGAACTGTTTTATATAAATGAAAATATCATTACGTATTTATAGAAATATCATCAAATATTGTTCCTGATATTTCGTTATGTCTAACCTAACGAAGTTACTACCTTATAGAGTTATTTTTAATTTCCAGGTTAAATTTATTGTTATTAAAGTTTTGTGGGGTGGGCACAAAACTTTTCTGGGAAGGGTACGGGCCACTCGTCCTGTCCTATTCCTACACCCATGGACATTAGGTCAGGTCTGTATGCCAGATCAAGCTTAAAGCTAAATGAAAATATTGTACAGAGCATAGGTTTCTAAGTATAGTGATATTGAAAATTTCAACTCTGCAATATAGCGTTAACTGCAATTTCTTATCTACTACTACTACATACTTTACAATGTCGTGAAAGAGACCAGAAAAATATATTTCTGTTGCCTTTACGACTGGACGAAAAATGTAAAATAAAAATATAAAATGTTTTATCAGTATATTTTAATTAGATTTGCTTTTGTATTTTATTAGCTTTTACTTAATTATGACTGACCTAATATATAGATATATAAGTATATTTTATTAACTATTTCTTTTGTCCAAATGACGTTGCTAATTAGTTCCACAATGTA
>HE670755.1:1917-21609 GCA_000313835.2 Heliconius melpomene melpomene | reverse complement strand
TATATATACTTTACAAGCTCTGAGTCATAAATAAAAGTACCTTTGTAAGCAGATAAAATAGTTTACGAGCTGTGAGGGTGTGAAAAATATTTTGAAGTGGTTCGTGTGAAATTCGTGCGTTTCGATTCTTTTATTTTATTATTATATTTTAACTTGGCTGGACGCGCTGCCGTGTGTTTAGATAAGTAAGTCAAGAAGAAGACAGAAACTTCATAGACATTATCGTGACATACCTACGACCAAATCATGGTTTTTATTCGGACAATGGAATATATTTATATTTAAATTCATAAACGATTAACGATTTAAATTTAACAACGTATTCGCTACCGAAATGCTTCATATCTTTAATGAGGTGTCAGCGGGTCTCTAAGTAGGTATCTTAAATGCATACACTGCGCAGGTGTCCGGGACTACTTCCGAAAATTCATAAAGTTCTTGTCGGTTCATTACTATATTACACACATACTATACTTATGGTATTTGCATAATATATAATCATGTATACAAGTTGCGTTCGGTTGTTAATTAAGTAAATTATAAAAATACGAATATAATGACTTTTGGCCATTATTTTAATTCGACTCGAAGAATCTAGTGACCTTTACGTGTAATCGAGTGTATTTAAATAGTCGTTTAGATTTTTTTATATCAGCTTTTTATCGTATTTTATATCATTATTTTATATTGTTATTTGAACTGTTTTATATATAAGAAAAAAAATGAAAATATCATAACGTATTTCTAGAAATACCATAATTTTTTTTTTCCTGACATTTCGTTATGTCAAATTATGTTAAATTTATTGTTATTAAAGTTTTGTGGGGTGGGCACAAAACTTTTCTTGGATGGGCACGGACCATCCGTCCTCTCCTATTCCTACCTAACCTGACCCATGGACATTAGGTCCATATTAGCATACAGGGCATGTTTGCCAGATCAATCATATTTTACAACTATGTTTTACAATGATATTTTCATTAAAGCTTAATGAAAATATTATACAGAGCATAGGTTTCTAAGCATGGTGATATGGAAAATTTCAACTCTGCAATATAGCGTTAACTTCAATTTCTTATCTACTACTACTACATACTTTACAATGTCGTGAAAGAGACCAGAAAAATATATTTCTGTTGCCTTTACGACTGGACGAAAAATGTAAAATAAAAATATAAAATGTTTTTATCAGTATATTTTAATTAGATTTGCTTTTGTATTTTATTAGCTTTTACTTAATTATGACTGACCTAATATATAGATATATAAGTATATTTTATTAACTATTTCTTTTGTCCAAATGACGTTGCTAATTAGTTCCACAATGTATTTTGTATAATAATAATCGCATTCAGTACATATTATTTAATAAACATTTAGCGCTGTGTCTAAAGAAAGTTCTGGAAAAAGTCTATTCGTTGTTTACTAAAAACTGTCTGGATTTTTTACGCCCAATGTAGCGCTTTTCATCCAATTCCTATATGTTAGTGCATTTGTCCATTCTAACGTTTAAGGGTATTGTGATCATATTCCCATCTATAGAAGCACTCCATCGATGGGCTGACAGGATTTGTTCACACCAGTTTGCGCTTTTTCCAATTAGTTCTATTGTTCTGTTCAGCTTGTGTTGACGGTGATTACGTTTGATTGTTACAGACTTAACAATGAATGGTGAGTTACACGCTTTGGTGGTTGTTCACCAATTTTATGTGTAGTTTTTGTGCACAGTGGGTTTGCGTAAAGTATGCGACTTTATTTTACTGAATAAGAAAATTGCTATATATTTTTTATTTAATAGTACTTTATTTACTAAGACCGCTAATTAATTTAAGTACCCTGTTACTTATGTATCTTTTATATAAGTTGCATATACTGACAATTTCATAAAATCATCTTCAGGCAGAGCGTTTTGCGTCGACACCAGAGCGAAGAAACAAAAATATTACATATTTTATCGAGTGGGAATCGAACCCACAACCTGTCGTATCTAAGGTCAAATTTTGTGCACCTGCGCCACGTCTGTCCTTTTCATAATTGCATAATACAATTGCATAATTGAAAATATATTTACATTTATATGACATAGTAATTTGTACATATTTTAATTACATTTTAAATGGCATATTATGATGAAATAATTTTATAGTTTCCGCTTTTAATAGTTTCCGTGAACGCCTATTGATTGTTGTATAGAAACAGGCGAGTTGTGATCAATTCTATAATTTTAATGTAATTTTAAAGAAAATTAATTTTAAAGTTTATGAAACGATACATTTTGTTAAAACCGATGGTAATTTTCATTCAAAATTTGGCAAAACTATTCAGATATTTTGTATCTGTTATGATTGTCGTTCGCGGGAATTCTTATAACTTGAATACGTTGCTCTGTTCATCATCTTCTCCATGACAAAAATAAAAATCATGTCTGAAAAATAGCGTTCATTACAAATTTGACAATTTTTCTAGAGAAAAACATTCTGCACTTCTTTTATACTCTTTATTCTACAAACCTAGAAGCTAACATGTTCCGAGAAGTTTCTGGACATACGAATCTTAACCGCTTATATCTCAAGTTTACGAGCGCGGTGAAGCAAGCACCAGGTACCTATATAATGTGGTCTGCCGAGTTATAAACTGTATAACATTTGCTTTAAACAATGAAAAATTAAAGTATTCATATGTATGTGATGTGTGATTAGTGACTCGATAAAATAATATATATAATAGTCCTCATCTATATATATAGAATCGAAAGGTCACTCACTCATCAGGAAATCTCAGTAACTACATGTGCTAGGAATCTGAAATTTTGCATAGGAGTTACTTATAGGACGTAGGTGCTCGCTAAGACGGGAATTTGCAATATTCGACTTCTAAGGGGTTGTTTTTGGGATTGAAAGTTTGTATGAAACTTCGTTACTACAAATGCTAGGAGTGTCAAATTTTGCATAGACGTCACTAGGACGTAGCCATGGAGACAGAAATTAATAATAACATAGTTCACGCGGGCCGCTAGTTTTCTATAAATACACTGTTGACGCAGTGAAAACGGCGTCGACAAGTTTTTTTCTTAAGTTCTCACTTCTTAAAAAATTTCGTAAATTTCAACATTGTCAAACAATTAGCATGGTTTTCTAGACACCCCTTAAACTCCTCTCATCCTATATAATTACTTCATATAGACAAAAAAGTGTGTTTATGTAATTACTTACTTTTAAATGATTTACTGATCTGGTAATTCGCAATCTTCAGAATTCGGTGGAAATTGGGGAACAAAAGTATCTTAATGGAGAACGGAATGTCTTAACACTAGGTTCCACAGGTTCCACCTGTTTACCCTGTTATATAAGGAAGATATATAATACTATTAATGAATCGAATATGCACAGATTTTGGTATTAGATATATATATTAAACACAGTTAAGACAAAACTTAGCACTGCATCTAATTACATCATTGCTAAAAATCCCAATAATACATTTTAAAAGAGCAGTTCCATTACTTAAATAAATTTATTTATATTAAATTTAAAACGAATGAAAACATTACAGTATAATGGTGCGTGTATTTTATAACATTTATATTAATTAAAGTTCCATACAGAAACGTGATGTGGTGAGTAATCCATTTAAACTCGCGTAATGTCGCTTCTACTCGTATATCGTATACTCGCGTCGCTATGTCGTCGGCCGATTGTTGAATTGGCCACATCGTCATAGGCTTGGGCACGTTGTAGTAATTCGATGGCGTTCATAATTATTGTTATTTCATTATTTAAGGCTAACTAAGAATTAAAATTTAACACAAATGCATTTACGCAGCCGCTCATACGGAAGGCCAGTACCAGTGCCTTACGAATGAGCGGTACTGTGGGTCTCACCCGTGAAACCGATCCAACCCACTAAAACCCAGCGGAAGCCCTCTCCATCAAAATGAGACGCCGCAGGATCGCTCGCGCCCCTTCAGTGTGCCCTAGGGTTTCTCCTAAGGCACCCGCAGCCACGATGGCTTGCAGGAGTATCACCCTGATCCTCACGCAATAGCTCCTCCAATGCAGTAGAGTAGGGAGACTCGGACTCAAGCACCCGCTCCGCGGCCTCCTTCAGCGCGATAAAAATTATATAGCCTAAAGCAATCCTGAGGAAAAAAAAGTAAATCCGGCCAATACTTCCAGAGATTTTAGCGTTTAAACAAACAAACAACCTCTGCCGCTTTATCGTGATATGTTTGGCACATCGTGATCTAGACATCTTATACTAGCCTTATCGTTCAATGCTTAATGCTTAACGATTCTGCCGACGACACTCGGGCATTATCATTTATGTAGGGTATTGGATTATAATAATGCTTTTAGACAAAACTAATTTTAAGCTGAGAATCGACAAATTATTTAAAAAAACACAGTTTATATATTTGAAATAACACCCTATTGAACTTATATTTATATGTTAAATTTATGCAATATATGAAGTAAATGTATTTACTCATTCACAATTTACAAATTGAAGTGTCATTAATTAATAATGTATAATTAAATTGACAATAATATATCCTTCTGATGTTTTAAAATAATTATTATACAATATTACTATATTAGAGTAGAGTCATCTACTGATCACTCTATCTAGTATGCTAGTGCTATTTAAAAAATTCTATTTATTTTAAGCCCTGAATATTAGAAGTTCAGCTTCATGCTGTATCACGCACATAGCAGTATAGGCAAAGAGACTTTTGGAGGCATTGCCTGTTGAGTGGCAGAACTTAAAATTATGGCATATTAAAAGTTAAGTAAAATATTTCAAGTTTTCCAAATTCTATAGGAGGAGAAATGTAATAAATTACGATTAATGTGTAAGAAATGTCAAGATGGAGTTTACTGAAACTCGCCGGCGGATGAAGGAATGAAATCTTTGTATTCATATTCAAAAATAAACGTACTTTCGCTTTCGTTGATTTGATAATTTACGATGTTTGCCTTCTGTTGCAGCAGTAAATCAACCAGAGTTTGCCCTGTAATTTATTTCTCGTGTATATGTTTATCACATTGTGTTAATTTCACTGTTCATATATTATATGTACTCATTATATTTGATATGGAATTAATTATATTTATTAATGATTTAAAATATATTATAACGTAACTCAACGCCGCGTTTTGTCTAATTGCCAGAGAGTAATAAGACACAATGAAAATAATTAATTCCCCCGAGCCGAGTGGGAATCAAATTCATAACCTGTCACGACGGCGTTCAAGAAAAAGAAAAATAACCGATAATAAAATTAATAATGTACAATATTACTTTTGTCATTCACAAGTGATAATTGAAATTCATGGCCCGATTGAGAGGTGACGAGGTATTTATTGACGCCGGTATTTTAATGAAGTTCCTACATTTATCAGATGATATTATAATTAAAATTTTAATTAAAATAACGATGACAGCAACCCTCCAGATATTGCATAATATTTACACCTCCCAATATGTATATAATATGCAAATATATTTATTATGTTAATATGTAGACGTATAAATTCGTTATAGAAAATAAAAATAAGTAGTGAGTTTGAGGCCGACGATTCGTTTGCTATCGGAAATCGAACCCATAATAATGAATTATTATTTATTAATATTTTAATTTCTTTGTTCTGGTAACAAATAAATCTGGTTAATGTAAAATACATATTGCGAATTTACAGTTTTTTTACTTGGCTGGCACGCAGGCGCGTGCCTTGTTCCTAAAACGATTTTTTTTGGTTAGAGCCAGGGTTTATGGCTTAATAAATCTGTATTTTTAAAGAAATTCAGTATGTGTATATAATACGGTAGGCACAAGGAACCTGGGAACCTAGTATTAAGAGACGTTCGCATTAAGAAATTCACGTCCCCAGTTTCTGCTGAAGAAGGCATCGCGTATTGAGTGGCAGAATTCAACGCCGCGCTTTGCCTCGTTACCAGAGCGAGGAAATGACAATATTAAATATTTAATTCCCTCGTTAATAGTCACACGCTTGTGCCCCTGCTACAGTACGGCCTTAAATATTAAAGGCGAATGCATATAAAACAGGAATTATTTAATTTTGACATAATGAAACTTTTAACATTGTTAATTAAATTTAAAGCAGATGACATATCTTTTTGTAAAGTACTATCTAAGTCGTCAAAGTCAGTGAGCGCCAATTGAATGTCAAACATAATTTCTAGATAGACGAAGCTCCAAGGATTAAACGGTAGCTTTATCTGAGAGCCAGATAGCTCCCGGGGGCTAAGTGTCAGCGCGCTTTGTACGCTGGTACATTGTGCCATCGATTAACACTAGTGAAAAATTTAATTGTATTAGGAATTTGGAGAAAATGTTTTTTATGTCAAAAATGTTAAGTATTACATATGCATTTTCTTACATAAGAATATATTTTTACTAGTTATGTAAAATACATATAGTTATTAGATTTTATTACATTTGTAATTAATTTAAAGAATAAATAAATAAATCAGCTTCACATAGTGTTGTTGTTGTGCCAAGGCAAAAAATCCGGCGTTGAGTTCCGCCACTCAATGCCTCGAAAAATTCGGTGGAAAGTGTGCAAAGGAGTGTCTTAACACTATATTTCCTCTGCCTATCCTGATATATACGAGATACAGGTGAAGTTAAAAAAAAACAATATTAATTTTCATTTAATGCCGTCTTAGCGGTATAATTTTCCTTTACAGTTTGTAGTTATCAGATAAACGTTGGAATTTCATCAATTAATTCGTCACAGCTGATCGCAGGTGCCAAAGCCAGAAATCTTGGTTCAAAATGCCTTAAAATAAAAGACAAAGGGCCGTTTCGAAGTTATATTTTAATTAGGGAAAAGCGTCGGAATTAAAATTAGTAAAGGGTGGAAGCCGGGCAAGATGTTTTGCCACAAGTGAGAAATTTCAACGAAATTACTAAATTAAATTCTTATAACGACGTCGTTTATTTTAAATAGGACCCGTGAGATTGGAGAAGCTTCTTCTTTAAACGATGTTTATTAATGTATAAGTTTTTAAATTTTATACTTAGTAGTTTTATATGGCAACGGAGTGTGTTAACACTAGGTCCCCTTTGTCACTATAACCGTGGTTTTTTCACGACGTTTTTTTCTTCCAGTGAAAGTCGCACAAAATCCATACGGTTCCGGAGATTAGTCGTAATCGTTCATACGTTCGCTTGTTCGTTTGGGAAATTATAATAATTTTTACATTACAATTTCAACAGTCTATAAGAAAGAAACACAATAACAAGTCTTGAATGCAGAAGCAATATCATAACACAATTTTTCTAAAATTATTTTCTTTTCGGTATAAAAATGGCTTTTTTTTAATCATTTTTATACCTTCTCTGGAAAAATTGCACAAAATAAAGATTTTCTCTGAATTAAAACGCATCGAACGCTACAATTTCTATTATTCAAGTTTTATAAAATTGTAAGTAGTTGTAGCGTCTTACAATAGAATATTGGAATGGCATTATTGAAAAGGAACATAATACTAAATTCTGTATCCCTTAAGGCAAAATCAATGTTTTTGTACTTTCCTTATAAAACACTTTATTACAAATTTCCCTCGAGATTTTTAGGATAAAAATTTACATGAAATAACGTGTAAGAAAGATCTTTTGGGAGTGTGGACTAAAAGGAAATACTAAGTTATTGAAATACTACCCAAAATAACCACATAGTTGAATATCAATGTATATATACTACTTAGTAAGGCCATTTAGTGGATTGCTGAAAGATTAATTGAAAATGTACTTGTTGCGGGTTCGATTCCCACTTTGGGGGGGATTTGGGGGGAACAAATTATTTTCGTTTATCCACTCTGGTTAGTCTAAAAGAGGCGTTGAGGTTCAGTAAACATACAACATGAAACAATAGAGGAAAAGGTTGACAAACTCTATAACGATATTAGAACCTGATTCTGCTACTAATGTGCTTTTGCAACGTTTTTCATTGACATTATATATACAGGATTCTTATATATATTGTCCAAAAATTTTAAAAATTTCGAATATAACGTCAACTATACACCAGTTCATGTTCTTGGCAGCTTATCTTTACGAGTTACGACACAGAAATATTCGTAGGGAATAAAAACAGACGTTAGTCTAAATTCTAAAACGTGCTTCGTATTTCGTACCTCAATTTGAACTATTAAGTTCTTTATAGTTAATTTTCATATACTTTATATTTATTTTAATTTTAAGTTTTAAAGAGGCCGTTATGGCGCAGGGGCACAAGTGTGACCGTAACGTGACGGCTGTGGGTTCTAACCCAATCTATCTATTCCCAATATAATCTAATCAAACTACAACCGTCAATTTAATTAAATTATAATGTTAAAATAAAATTAAACATATATTTAATTTAATTTTAACAACTTTAATGTCGCGGTCGCTAGTATTAGAAAATTAAATAATATTTTCTATAAAACAACAATCATAATGTTTCACAAAAGAAACATACTTTAAAACGAGTAGGTACACTGAGCGGTGTTCCTTATAATTTGAATAGGAAATGACGCCTGCCTTTAATCAAGCTGCAAAGCTTCAGTCATTTTTTTTAAAAGAGTGAGCTTTACTGGTCATACTTCTTTAAAATATTTCTAGTATTCTTTATATATTTTACTCATAATTGTTTTCTTTTTCAGCCTGCGCTGTATCCCGCATGTAAGAAGCCTAGTAAGACACTCCGCTCCCCACTTTCCCCTAATCCTGGAGGCATTGTGTGTTGAGTGGCGGAGTTCAACGCTGCCCTTCGCCTCGCGGAGTGAATCAATGAAAATATTAAATATTTTAATTCTTCGAGTGTCAATCGAACCCACAATCTGTCGCATTTGATAGTCATACCCTCGTGCTGCTCCCTGCTCCTCATAATTTTGTACAGAGAAAATACAATTTAATTAAAAATATAACTCGCACCATTATAAATTGTTCATATCTGTCAAAGAAATCGTATTTAAAAGTCTCACGAGAACAAGAAAGTACTTATCGTAAAGAAGCGAGGAGGTTCCATACAGCCAGCATTATTTTTACGTTACCATGTGATGTAAATTACATCGTGTTTCCTTATTTCCCCCTTGCTGATAAGCTCGTATATTGCCGTGTAGATTACATGTTTTTGCATACTGGTTAACTTTTCAAATATTTATTTTGTGAATTTTTATTTATTTTGTTTGTTTTAATTTCGCATAAATGTTGATTTCTTTTTGTCATCACACGTCTATAATATTTACTATTTTTTGAGATATAGTGTCTTTATTAATTGACTCGCAAAGCGAAATTTTATATAGAAAATAATAATTATTTAAATTAATACAAAACACATAAGTGCCTCTAAATAAGATTTGAACGTATAAATTTTTGAAATAGCAATATAAGATAAGCTATGTAATTGCTAATTAATTGAAGTAAGGGAAAGTTAGAAGTATTTTTAATTAAAATAAAACGTTTGGGCTAAAGATAAATAAGATACGTTACACCTTTTGTGTACGTAAATAAGTACGTCATTAAATAATGTTAGTTACCTTAAAATACATAACTAGGAATTATAACGATAATTATGACCTTGAATTACCAATGCATTATAGTAAACCAAAGCTAAATTTTAATTTATTTTTCATTTTTAGATTTATAAATACGATATATAGACTCGTATAGACTTTCTACAATTTAAAGGCGTGGGCACAAAGTGTTACTGTAAACCGATTGGTTGTAGGTTCGATCCCCACTCGAGAAATGGATCCATTTCTTCGCTCTGGTGTTGAGGCAAAAGAAGGCGTTGATTTCCCGCCACTCAACACGCAATGCAGAATTCTGCGGAAAATGGAGAGCGGAGTGTTTTAACACTAGGTCACCTCTGCCTACCCCGCTGTGTGCGGGATACAGCGTAAAGCTGATTTAATTTAATTTAATTTTAACTATTTAAATTCCCTTAGTTTATATTTTATGGCCCAACAATAATATGAAACGTAGGAAAATGTTGACAGTGCTACTTGAAACATGCGCATTTACATAGCAATCGAGGTGGCTGAAGTGTTATATATATGGAGACTGCATTTATCTTTTCTCTCAACTCAAAGAAAACATTTCTACGGGACTCAAAAGGGCAAACTTAAAATGAGAATCACGAGCTTTTAAGATAAGTTTAAATTACACTTTGAATGAGTAGATAAGATGTAGTGAAGCAATTATTGTTAGAACTGTCGTTTGAAATAATTTTAATAGTAGGTACAAATGTTAAATACAACATAATTTACTTTTTATTTGTATATTTAATTATATTTAATTTTCTCATTTTTACGTGTGTATTTTTTTTGTAGAGTGAGCAAAGAAAAAAACATTTACTATATTTTAAAGGAAAGTCTTTTACGTTTAATAATATAATATTGATCTAATATCTATGCAGCTAGAAAATTAACAATACCTACACAGAAAGATTAGGGTTTAACGCTTATTTAGAGACAATGCAATTATTTAAAGTAATTATTTTCATTTTCAAGAATGTAATAATTTTCATTTCATAATTATAAATGCAATGATTTATTTTTTAAGGCAGGTTCTCTTAGCCTATACAGCACATCATAGAAACCTAGATTAACATATTATACTAAAAAAAATCATTAATAAATTCTACAAGCAAATGATATGCTGTCAAAAAAGGTCTATTTGATTAAATATTCCCACAGGTCACTTATTGTAATTGTAATATATTCAAATGCTGTCGTCCGCTCTTAAATCGTACTTAATCCGATTGGGTTTACATCGCAGTGGAACAGCTTTTATATATTAAAATTTATTTGACATAGTTAAAGATTTTTTTAATTTAAAAGTCGGGAGGACTCTTGTATATTTGTTCGGCATCTCTTAATGTTTCATTTCCTCGAGTAGAAATCGAACTCACGACCTGTCTTGTTTACTATTGCACGCTGGTGCCGTTGCCATGACTGGCCTTAATTATAATTAATAAATTTCTAGAGTATATTTTGAAATTAACTTAGACAAGAGAAGAGAAGACAGAGAAACTTGGAGAGTGGAGGTAAACGTAGATAAGTATTGCAAAGTGTCTTCAAATGAATCGCAATCTGCAAAACGGTGTCGCAACCCGCATAGTAAATGGAATCTTGATATATCTATCTCCCTAGATTTCTGTGATATTAAGTTGTAAATTTCAGTTAAATATTATATTAAGATTAATTCTAAAGTAATGCATACATACGTACTATTTTTCTTTATCTCTTCTATTAACAAGAAGAATGTTATACTTAGGTCCGTTATTATAAAGCACTCTAAACTGAGACCGATTTTGAGATGCTGTTTTTACTCATAGATTCTAACTTATGAAACAATTAAAAAATATCGTTAAACAACAAAAAACATTAGATAAATAAAACATGAAAAAGAATTGAATTTTCCTTTAAAGTATTTCACAATTCGAAATAGTTCGAAACATTAATAAATAATGTACGTCTACTGAAAAACCGCGACCGCTGAAAAGCATGTTTATAAGCAACAATATGCAGGCGAGAGAAAATTGTTGTGTTAAAGCAAAAGTAGAACGACGTCTAAAACAAAACAAGGTAGCGAGCAACTTCCAAATGGCTTATCTCGCTTCCACTGAGCAGCATTTTTCAAATGTAAAATATTCTTAAATGTATGAAATATTTATATACTTTAAACCATATCTATATATCAATCTTTTTATTTCATAACAAAATAATAAGATATATTTTTCAGTTGACGGAACTTTTGTTTTTTATAAGCTTTACACTGTTTATGCCTACACAGTAGTATAGGAAGAGGGAAACTAGCGTTAAGACACTCCGTTCTCCACTTTCCGCCGAATTCTGCAAGCATTGCTGCAAGCACAAGAAGCTGGACACCAGAGCTGAGAAATGAGGATATAAATTTAAATAAATATTTCATTTCCTCGACTGGGGATCGAATCCACTAACAATTGCCTTTACAGTCACACTTTGTGTTGTCTTATTTCTTGATCATTTATTTATATTTGAACCAAATAACAAGCTCGTAACAAGCGTATCTGTCCTTGTTTACTGCGTAACTTTATTCATTTCAAGTTAAAATTGTGTTTGTAGTCGACGATTGCACTGAATACACCAAGTTTACTACTCAATCGCACTCGTGATAAATGTTTTATTTGCGAGCGTGAATGCGTTAGCCCAGAATACTAGTGGAGTGGTGCGATTTGTAAATGCTTTAAAAATAACTTGGAACACTTTGTCGAGCACCGTTTGTTTTCGTTTGTGGGATTCTTACTATTATTGACATGTGTTGTTTTTTTGTTTCTCATTTTTCTGTGCATGTATTAATTTAGTAAGTTGTAAAGACAGCCTGTTTCTAAATCTATTGCTAATATTACCATAAATATGGTTATGATTTTAATGACAATATCACATTCAAATCTTTATTTCTGCTACATAAAAATTAAAAGGAAAGCAGATTAAAAGAATTGACTTCCAAATAACTTACGAAGTTATGGGACACTGTTTATAACATTAAATACAAACAAGTATTTTTTATAAGTTTATATCTAACGATTGAACGTAGGTTTATTTTGTCCTTTCGTCAATTTCAGTTGATGTTTAGTTATTTGCGAATAAGTGGGTGTATTTCACTTACATTGTTCATTTCAGTTCAAGTTCGCCTCATTTGTAGCGATGCTACGTAACAGCTACGACGATCAACTCCAGATGCTACACGACGATAAGCAAAACATTTTATTCTAAGAATGTGAATGTGAATACCTTGTTATTTAAGAAATGTGAAAAAAATCAGAAATTAGTAAACTAGATATTCCTGTGCTTGCCACAAAAAAAGAACAAAAGCAAAAAAAAAAAATTTTTATCACTTATATTAGTTAAAGATAGGATTAAATAATTAAATATTTGTATTCTGGCATTATTATTAAAGCGATTAATACAAGTAAGATTAAGTAAGAATATTCAAAGGGACGTCTCATGTAGTAAACGACTTAAAGGGAGAGAAAGGGCTTAACAACATCTATTTCGGTTATAAAGCGAGTGACTTTATCTTCAAAGCACAAATAAGGAGGGATTTATTTTTCGCTATTAATTTAATATTGTAAGACAAAACAAATTGTTATGATATTGGAATTTATAAAAAAACAATTTATGGAAAGTTAATTAATATGTAAATTTACTTATGTTATCACGTAAAAATCAATCTTGAGATGATGATGATAGTGCTGATGGGCAATGTGATAAGGTTAGTGTTGATGTGATGATATTATGTTTTTTTATGGAATGAAGTTAAATAAATAGTACTTGTACGTCAAAAATTTCACATAATAGAAATTACTTTTCATGAAATAAATATATTTTGTTTTTATATAATAGGTATTTTAAAGCTCTCGAAAGCGCCCGCATGACCACGCTCCGCTGAACGCAAGTCGACAAACCTCATCAAACCTACTTAACGCACTAAAACACTTGAAATGCGCACAAAAAGAGCTAATTAATGAATTTCATCGTACAATTTCACATAGTGTGGTTGGTACTTGTTAGTTAAAGATTTAAATAAAATACCAGCAAAAATAATTATGTTTATTAATATTAATGTTTTTGTCGGTCTTTCAAACTATCTATTTTTCCGAGAGGAAACACTAAGAGAGTCTACTTATGAAATTTTAAATAATAACTTTAGTTTTTAGTATTCTGTTTTTTTTTTAAATAGACTTCAACAACTAATGTATAACATAACTTTATTTCCGCCGTTCTATCTAATTTTATATATTTAAAATTTCATTTTCAATAATTTTAATTAAAATGTATGGAAATAAAATAATAGAACAGTAGAGTAGTATATATGAAATTAAAACAAAATTTGCCTATTGAATATCATAAACAAGGTGACAATATTGAAACACGGATCTTTTATAATACAACAATATCGAGTTCACATTGTTAGTTCAAATCACTTCATAACCACGTATGTGAAGCTTTGATATCATTATGTAACTTGCTATTTGGGTTTCCTTACTGCAATAGTATGGTTTTGCCTAATGGGTCCTTGCTACGACGCCAAAGATATACAGTTTCTAACTAAACGTCCACGAGCTTGCGTATACTTATAATTATACTAGAATTTGTCTTGTATATATATATCTGTGTTGATAAGCTATTATAAACTTATAATTCGAGGCTAATTTATGTGAATTTGAATGATGAAATTTTAGTTAATATCAAAAGATTGTTAGAAAAAATAACGGAAGCACAAAAAAAACTTAACTAAAGTCAAATTAAAATACATATTTAACATTAATATACATTAGTTAAAGTACGAGAGTTAAGTCAGTAAATATTTGTATTCTGGGGCTATTTTCAAGTGTCTAATATAAGTAAGATTAAGTAAGAACACTCTAAGGGAGGCCTTTTGTAGGAAGCGACTCAAAGTGGGCGAAGGGGCTTAATAGTATCTATTTCGGTTATAAAGTGAGTAAGTTTATCTTCAAAGCATAAATAAAGAGGAATTCATATTTCTATATTAACTTATATTTTGTAAGACAAAACAAATTGTTATGATATTGGAATTTATATAGAAATTTATATTATCGTATAAAAATCAGTTTCATGGCTTGGCTTGGCATAATGGCTTAGATAATGGGCCCCCAGACCTACGTCATTTGAGCAAAGCTGAAATTTTGAATCACATTAAACTATGCAAAATTAACAATTACCAAACTATTTTCTGGCTTATCCTATATGAAAAGAAAAAAAATGAAAGAAAAAATCAAAAAACTAAATATGCTCAAATATGATTAAAAACAAAGCACTCGTACTTTAAACAAATAGAAAAGTTTATTGTTACAATATAAGTGAACATTTTTGCAGTCAACGCCTAATTTAGAAGCAAATAAAATTATGTAAACGAGGTATACGATCATAAGTTTCTTGTAACAGTTCTTAAGGGAATACTAGCAATTTTCAGTGAAAACTGCATAGCGATTACGATCTTGTACAAAAGTAGTTTAGTAAGTCACTACTGCGACTGCTTGGAGAATAATGTTCCTTTTATTAAACAACTTTTTACACTTTCAAACTTTAATGTGAACTTCTTAATAACTATTATTTCTTTTTCATTAAAGTTTCTGGTTCTCTATTTATATGGAGAATGCGCTTGAACTATACGAATATTTATTTATTATTATTTAAGTTTATTTGGGGAAAGTTGGTTGATTATTTTAGTATGGCTATATATATAAGTATATAATAAGTATATACTGTTATATACTGAATACATCGTAATTTCTAAATTGTAACCTTTTGGGTTTTTATTTGATCTTGTTCTCAAAAATACACATAAACTGATTCTTATCGAACGAAGATTAGCTTCTATTGTCCGTTTAATGATTCCTATAAAGGTTGCCAAAGTAAACAAAGAGCAAGTCAATGTTATTTCAACCCGAACATTCCTGTTTTATTTTTAATTTATTTTATATTTCGTTGCACATGGACCCGAGGGGTGTTTTTATATTTGAGATTTTTACAAAACAAAATTAATTAAAAAATACATACACATTTTTGTTTAAAAAATATATATTTAAATTTGCTAAAGTAAAGTTGTTACATTTAAAAATAGCAGTGGCTTAAAAAATAACATTTCATTACTAAAATACGTATATTCAAATTTCACTAAAATTTTTATATTGTGTACATACTCTTATTATATGTTCAGTTATGAAAACTAAGTTAAGGGAAAATATTAAATTTTTATAAGTAAAAGTATCTTGGCACAGTGGGAGAGAATCTAACTGTAGACATGATGGTAGTCAAAGCGCGGCGTTGAGTTCCACCACTCAGCACGCAATGCCTCCAGAATTCGGCGAAAAGTTGGGGATGGAGTGTCTCACCACTAGGTTTCCTCTGTTTACCCTGCTGTGTGGGGGATACAGCCTGATGCTGAAGCCTGATTTAATATTTTTAAAATAATTTAAGCTTAAAAAGTAAAAAAAATCTAGTCAAATCAATCTCAAGTCTTATGATATACCAAGTACGTACGTTATGAGAGACATTGCAGTTTTCTTTTATCGCCAGCACTAGATACAAAATAAACAATAAAATAAACTTCTATATTCTGTTAGAACAATAACACAATGGAGGTAAACTCTTCTCTCACTATTGTTAGTGTTCTTTATTGACTAACTTCACGTACCATACAAAGTTTCATTTCATTTTGATCCAAGCGCGTAACATTTTAGTATTTATGTTTAATTTATATTTATACTGATAAATCTAGTCTAATGTACTAGTCAAACGGGACTGGTCATGGATTCGATCTTCATTCGAGGAAGTGAAATATTTATTCAAATTTATATTTTCAATTTTTCACTCTGGTGTCGAGGTAAAGCGCGGTGTTGAGTTCCGCTACTCAACACACAATGCCACCAGAATTCAGCGGAGGATGGGGAACGGACTGTCTTAACACCAGGTTCCCTCTGTATACCCTGCTGTGTGCAGGATACAGCGTGAAGTGGGTGGCCACAAAAAAAAAAAAACATTTATGTGTCGATCGTACGTGTATAAATACATGATATATAAACTCACGGTTATATGACTAGGTGTATTATAATATTAATTTTGTATTGATATATTATTTGCGAATTTAACTGAGTCTAAAATAGATTTTTTAAGCTTTGAAATGACAATAATTCAAGCGGAAACCCATAATATTATACAAACTCCTCACTTTGTTTCGACACCAGAGCGAATAAATGAAAATATTAAATATTTAATTTCCTCGAGTGGGAATCGAACCCACAACCTGCTGCATTTATAGTCTTGTGCCCGGCGTCATGATTGAGCTCAAATAATATTGTAAATGTATAATATTTAATAATACAATAAATTTAATTCAGCTTCTATAGCAACGTCTTTGTTTCGTTACTATGTACATATGTATATTTTATATCATAATTTACTAAATGCCAGATTTTCAACTACAATTTACAAAGGGGGCTCGAAGCGATCTTCATCTTGGCTGTTCCATTAGGTTTCTAAATATATAATAATTTAAGCTTTGTGTTAATATGTCTATCAATCATATAATTATTAATATTATTCAATTAATATTAAAATTCGCACCTAAAGGATTAACAATCCCAAAATAATTAGTCAGCCACAACTGTTCATTTGACATTAAACCGTTATTAGGTTGTTATAAAATAATCTATTTTGTTTCAGCTTTCATCGCGGTAATCGATATATATAAAAGGACTTGTCCTCACTGACTGAGGTAAGACGCACGCACAGCCGTAACCGCTGATGGTAGAAACGTTAAATTTGGACAAAAGTTTGCTTTCGTAATCTGGACATCCACTAAGAAGGGATTTTGAAAAGTTTTAACCCTAAAGGGGTGAAATAGGGGTTCAAAGTTTGTATGGAAAAAAAATTAAATCGGCACCGATTTTTATAAAATTTGAAATTTAGATTTTTAAAAGTATTTAATTGAACACGTGTTTCATCGTTTTCTAGAATTCTCTCCCTAAGGGTACAAATAAGGGATTGAAAGTTTGTATAGGTTTTTTTTAAATCGTCACCAATTTTTATAAAATTTGAAATTCAGACTCTTAAACGTATATAATTAAACACATGTTTCATGGTTTTCTAAAATTCACCCCCTAAGGGTGCAAATAAGGGGTTGAAAGTTTATATGGGAAAATTATTAAATCGCCACCGATTTTTATAAAATTTGATATTTAGACTCTTAAAAATATTTAATTGAACATATGTTTCATGGTTTTCTAGAATTCACCCCCTAAGGGTGCAAATAAGGGGTTGAAAGTTTGTATGGAAAAATCTTTAAATCGCCACCAATTTTTATAAAATTTGAAATTTAGACTCTTAAAAATATTTCATTGAACACATGTTTCATGGGTTATTAGAATTCAACCTTAAATACGCAAGCGAAGCTGCGCGCGTCCGCTAGTTAAATTATATACCGAAAAAAAAACTTAATCGTATTTAATATGTGACTTATTTAATTAACATGTATATAACCACTAATACTAAGCGAAAAAGATATATTCAACAGAGGCCATTTCTAAAGGCCGAAGAAACCAAGCATTTTCTGTTTTTTCTTTCTTTGTTTTGTCGTTCTATTACATAATTCTTTCATATACCTACCTAATTATAATTACATAAGCTAGAAGTAGGTACCTCCTTGGTAAAAGCGGAATAGCTTTGTTCAATCAATGTAAGCAATACTGATTGGCAACATTGGTAAGTTGGTAAATGTAAGGAAAATAACTCTGGTCAAAAATATTGGGTAAAACATAGAATTGAGGTAATTATAATTTTTTTTTTGGAGAAAACGTCGAAAATAACAAAAGTAAGCTTATATTTATAAAAAAATCTAAAAGCCATATTTAAAATATGAAGGCCGAGTATAATGAGTAACGTGACGTGACGTGACATAAGTGAAGAATCTAAAACTAGGTTGTAAACTGTGGAGGTACACCATATTTTGCATACCTTTACCCGCAAACTAAACATAAAGATAAGAATTATATTGCGGAATACAAAGTTAGCGCCTCGAGAACGACTCCCTGGTGTATTATTAGATTTATTTGAACAATTTAGATATTCTACTGTCATGCTACAAATATATTCAGTGAAGCACGAGTTTGGATTGGTCGTTTATTATTGTTATTTAAAATGTGTTTGTAGATGTATTATGTTTATACTTTGAAAATACTAAAAAATATATTAAAAAAGTCATGTTCTATAGTCGCGATCCCAGCTAATATAAATATAGTAATTTAAGTAACAGATTTTACCGCCATTCTTTGTGGGAGGAAAAGAAAATATTTAGATATAATCTTAAATTTTAAATATTTCTTAACTGATTCACAAATAGGGTATATTACTATTAAAACAGCTTTTTGCATAGCAGAGTAGAGAGATCACCACTTTTCACACAAATTCACAATATATTAAATATTGCATTTTTAATGTCGGAATGCAGCGGTCGCTTAAAACAAGCAGAATAAAATAAAGCATTCACATGAATGAGAGTTTACACTCAGACATCGTTCCACTGCGCCATGATGGCCATCGATCAAAAGAATATAGTGCCAAAGCTTCTAAAGAGAAGAAGCTCTTCTAGAAGACTGTGAAATCCTAGTCATGGTAACAATACCATTGCCAAAACCGTATCGCCAGTGACATATATTTATTCAAGAACATTTCGTAACATAAAACCGAATGATAATATCTTCTAGTTTATGTCCCAGTTACAGTTCGGAGAGTCTGCGGTTTGGTCAGGAAATGCCGCACTTAGGGAACAGATTACTTAAAATATTCCTAAATATTCCTCTTAAATATTCCTCTTCCACTGTTACCATTCATTCGCTTAAAGTGATTTTCAGCTAAATAAAGTCATCTGAATGCAAATTAAATATCCTTTGTAAGTTAAATTGAATTTAATGGAATTAAGTGTTTGGTCACTATTTTTTGTTCATCCAAATTAAACTTACCGATTGGTAAATCGAACTCTTTGGTTTTTATGCGTTTACGGTTTATTAATATGAGATTGAATAGCAATAAGCGTATTGGAAATATCTTATTTCTCCAAATATTTGTTCAAAATTTACAGGTCAACAGTGTTTGCCCTAAAAGTTACGTTCTTAA
>HE670754.1:82138-92341 GCA_000313835.2 Heliconius melpomene melpomene | reverse complement strand
ACATCATACGACGTTAAACTATTTTATATTCATTTAAATATATCTTATATTTTTCAAAATTTCAATTTAAATTCACTAAAACAAAGTTTCTCTGTAATGAAATGTAGAGGGAAATTTCTGTCAATTCATCAAAAAGAGAAAAGCACGTGAGTAAATTTTGCAAGTTAAATCTAGCTCAGTACTAAAACCAGCCATATTTTCGAGAAAATGAATTTAGCAAGGAAGATGAATATTAGGCGGCTTCCGCATAGAGACAAATCGGTTTAACACGGCGACGGGGAATCCCGCAGATTTGCTATTACCTTTTAAACTCCTTTGAAATGCAGACATTTTCCTAAGCTGCAGACGTCATTTATTGATTGTAATTTGGCATGAACGGAATTTTGAATAAAAGGTTTTGTATAAATTATAGGATACAGATAAAATATTGATGAGATGCATTTTTTTATAGGAGAAACAGCTTCACGCTTTTTCTGCATAACATAGAATAGGCAGAGAATTTTGAATTTTATAATAGAAAAATCTTACAAAATACAAGCTTTCTATAATTTTTTATCATGGTTACCTACCATGATAAAAAATTATAGGTATTTCGCAAATCAAACATTTTTACAAAAATTTTAATTCATCATTTTGTTTCGACGGCCATTTTGGATTAATAATTTTACTGTTTATATGTGATATAATTGTCATCATGAGGCCGTCGTGACGCAGGTGCACAAAAGTGTGATTATAACGCGAAGGTTATGGGTTTGTTCGCCACCGGCACCAATACAAAAGTTCCGCGTTGACTTCACCCATTCAACAAGCGATGCCTCGAAAAATATGGCCGAAAGTGGGGAACGAAACCCTTAACCCTAGGTTCCCTCTGCCTACCCTGCTGTACGTGATGAAAAAAATAAATAAAACTAACAGACATTTAGATATCACAGTACATTTACACAGTAACTACCAACTTTAATTGCTTTTAGGCACTAACAAAACTATTCGAGGGTTATTGTAACCCATAATAATATAAGAAACAATAATCATCTCCCACTGGATCGCATTAGAACGAAGTGGCTAATTACGGAACCCTGTTGCATTAACACGGAACCACTCCGATTTAATATTACTACGAGTATATAATGGCAATTTAACGAAGTTGATAAGATAATTGAAAATATAATTAGAAATATGGATTTTTTTATATTTTTAGGAGTTTTTTGTTTTACGGATTTTCCACTACGTCATTTTTAGGATATTTTTGTTACATAATATTAATAATTCCATTCGTTATTATAACGTTTTATTTTTAAACAACATTAGAGTAATTAGTATTAGTATTTATAGATATACAATATGATGAAATTAAAATTACTATAGAATTATCGGAGAAAGGATTATAGGAGCTTTTTCGTACATAGTTAGGCTGAAGAAGTCTAGTGTTAAAGCACTCTGCTCCCCACTTTTCACCTAACTTAGAGGTGAAATTTTACGCATTTCATATTTCATGAGCTCGAGGGGAGATCGAACTCACAACTAGTCGCGGTTACGTCTGACCTCATACATATAGTAATTAATTGTCCACAAACATGATTATTTATCATTAAAATAAATTACCTTTCTACTATTTATCGAAACGTCGAATTATCTGCATTTCATACAAATAAAAACAGAGAACAGACAGAACAAGTTGACCCTCTCTTGTTGTTGCCAGACACAAACAGTTAAGCCCAATTCTGTGTGTCAACAGTCGGCCGTTTCGCGTTAATTGATTTTGCAACCGAGCGTTGTGCGTGCACGCCGAATCTGTTCCCGTGCTCGTATTCCTCTCATCACCGAGGGTCTCTCCCAGTCCCTTTGTGAATTTTGAGAACCGATTTTCTGGGGATGGAAATGAACTTAAACTTGATTTGTTCATAATATCAATGGAAGTGTAAAAGGTCATCGCAAGCTATTGTGCTGCGGATTCTTAGGGTTCCGTGCCTCAAAAGATTAATCGGAACCCTTATAGTATCACTTTGTTAATATCAAATATTCAAGCCCATCCTTTGAAGCATAGAATAATTCAAGTTTTACTTCAATGCAACGTCAAAAAATACGAGCATACATCAAAACCTAAAGAATATTTCATAGACCTAGAATTACGAAATTCAGCACGAAATGCGAACTTCCAATAGCTACAAATAAAGGAAAAAATCTGAAAAGTAAAAAAAATATCATAGATATTTCATAGAAATAAATATAACTTATATTTGTAGTTCATTTCATACTTAAACTTAACTTTGTCAAGTTTTTTAAGTTGTTATCGTAACATAATATGTTTTTTACATCTCAGGTGGAAATCGCTTACGTTTGTTTTCAAAAATAAGGAAGGAAAGAATTATTCTCTTATGAACAGAAAATCCTAAAAAAATACAATAACAATATAAAATAAACAGCGTAGAAACAATAATGTAAACAATAACTAATTAGATCCACCGATGTTACAAAGAGAAAATACACCGTCATACGAAACTGATGCCCTAGGGGGAAAACATCTTGAAGTCTATTAACATTACTTATGTTTATTTTCTATATTGACTCTCTAAGCTCACAATAAAAAATGAGGGTTATATTTTTAGAATACACAGTCGTGGAGAGGCGGCCCGGCGTCTGATTATAATCGCTACGGTTATGGATTCGATTCCCACTCGGGGGAAAGACATATTTGAATTTCTGCGTTTAGTTGTTAGCAGACTCAACCCCCAATGTCACAAAAATTGTGTGATGTGGGACGAACGGCCTATGTGTAGCTTTACGCTAAAAAAAAGTCGCTCGCGGCTTCGCCCGCTTATACTATACAATTATTTATTGGCTTATCTGAATTACTTTCGACTAGTTTCGACATATAACATTACCCTTTTAAAGACATTATCCATACCTATATTGCTCATTCTGCAAAAATCCTACCAGTCCATTGAGTATTATAAAGTGTTCCAAACGTCGGGTTTCCAAAAACGTATAATTAATTCGGTCAAATAGTTTCAATTAAAATATGTAATAATCGTGAAAATCAAATTTCTTATCTAATTTTATTATTTTGAACATAAAAATGCTTTTATTGTTATTTAAAATCATCAAAGACCTTGAAGGACACTTGCCGTACGCCATTAGGCTCGAACACAATACATCGAGACACTTAAATGAACAAACACTATTATCAGAACGTATCGAAGCGGTCGAATGACCGCTATTCCGTGAACGGGTCTTTTAAATCATGACGGCAAAAGACAAAAGATCTAAAATAAGTTTGGAAGGAAAAGTTAAAATTTTATTTCAAGGTAACTGTACGTTTGGGAAAATGAACTAAATTGTGGTATAAATCTTTTGAGATGTCTTTCCACTTACTCCATATAAATCTTATATTTTGGACAGATTTGTTCAAATACGATTTTAAAAACTTCCATTTGTTTTTAAAGTTTTTAAAAATCTTAAATCTTAACTAAGGTTGGTGATTTATGAAAATAAAATAACGATTTCATATTTATTAACGTAACTTAAAATAATATAGTTAGTCTTTTTACTTCTAGGTAAGTTAAAGAATGTATTAAAAAAAAATATGTTTTAGAAGAATTTTCGTATTCAATTAGTTGCCATCACCCCATCTAGCTGGAGGACGTCCTACATTAGGCTGGATGCGAAGAGCTGAAGATCGAGGTCAGTGGCGTGCCATTAAAGAGGCCTATGTCCAGCAGTGGACGAGGACAGGCTGATGATGATGATGATGATGATGATTCAATTAGTTAAAATTTCAGTACAGAATCGACAAAAATATAGCACACCAAACCATTTTATTTCCATTTCTAAACAAACCTTTGGCCATCAATCTCTGTTGACGAAATTTATGTAAAACCAATGCTGCAAATAAAGAACGGCGCGGTAAATCCACGTGACACAATTAGTGCGTGTCCCGACGCGAAGCGCTTTGTTATTTCCTATTGGAATAGTCCCTGGCGAGCTTTGTAAATTGTAGCTAATCTTTCTAACGTAATACAATTATTTTTAAAATCTATGTATTTGTGTTTCTGTGAAATATGTAAAAAATAATTATCTGAAATTAAATAAAACCAGCTTCGCGCTGTGTACCGCACACCTCAGGTTAGGCAGAGGGAACCTAGTGCTAAGACATTCCTTTACCCACTTTCCGACGAATTCCGGAAGGCCATTGCGTGTTGAGTGGGACTCCAACACCAGACACCAGAGCGAAAAAATAAAAATTAATATTATTTTTTTTTGAGTGGGGATCGAATTCACAACCACTCGCGTTTACAAAATTCCACACCCCCATCAACATTTATACAGGCTTTGTTCACCATATAAGTTTAACTCTTAATGAGTTAATTTTGTATTAAGAACACCTTAAGATTTTCTATCATTGCACTGATTTCTATTGCCTTTCTAATATTTTTTTCTATGAAATAATGAAATTTATCACCACCTTTATCGATTTGAAACGATTAATTTAATAACGAGCCCTATAGTTGTATTGCGTCACTCAATTAACAAATACCCACAAACAGATTCAATCCATTAATTGACAATTAGTTAGTCAGAGATAATGATTTACTAATGTCCTTAATATATTAACAAGAAAGGGTCGTCAGAATAGATTTAGTTTCTTCAGTCAATATTATATTTGAATCGTTGTTCCGTTGCATTTGTCAAACAACCATGGGGCGGCAAACACGTGGCGCGAGCTTTATTTTTATTTGGATTAATATAATATTCGTCGCTGCTGTTAGAAAAGGTACACACGTTTTTTTTATTGAATGCGCTTGTTACTATATGCGTCATTCAATTTTCATTCAAGTTAAGTAAATTACTGGGTATGTGTAAAAGTTATCGTATTTTTGTACTCCAGTTTGTTTTTTTATTACAATTTTATTTTTAAATACTCTGAAGAAAAATTAACCGTTCGATGATTTTTATTTCAGATATATGTGAAAGATGTATCCCAATAGAAGATTGCCCGATGTTTGCTCATATGAAAAAACAAGACCAACAAATGTGGTTGGAGCAAGTTCCTTGTGACGATGCACAATATAATGGAAGATCACCAGTTTATGGATTTTCTTCAGTAGCTAAAGGAGATTATGTAAATTATAATTATGAACTCTCTTACAAAATAATTATTATTCCACTTAATGTCTTTTGATTTAAATATTTTGTTATAATTATTATAGATATGCTGTCCAAATTCCAACATTTGGGGTATTGAGCATGGACATGGAAATAAAAATAAACCGCCACAAGTGCCAATAAGGCCTAACGATAATAATGGTCAAGGTAATTTTCAAAATCCCAATAATCCAAATCCTAACTTACAAGATAACTATGGCAATCAAATAAGGCCAATTGGTCCTAATTATGGGAACCAACAGCTGAGACCAGGTCAAGTAAACAATCAAAACAACTTTAATAAGCCTCAACCAGGAAGCATCAATCAAAATATTTATGATCAACAAACTAATCAACCAGGTGTTCAAAATCCCTTTGCACAACAACCTAACAATCATGTAAATCCCGGTGTAAACGTCAATCCGGTAAATCCACAAGGTGTACCAAATATATACGGAAATCCAAATGGCGGGCTTTATAATACACAACAAAATCCAAATATCCCTCAGTATCCTAGCAATGGAGGCGTGATGAATCCAGGTCAAGGATATCCAAATAATCAAAATCCACAAACTCCTGTTCAAGTCGGAGCTGCACCTGGACAAAACCCTTATGGGCAAGCACCAAACCCATATCCTCAGACACAGCAACCGAATCCTTATTTGAATAATGGTAACGGCAACGGATTTGGTGGGACAAATGCTGCTCAACAGTGTCCAGTACGGACGAGTATTCCTCCTGATCCTGCATCAGGATGTTGTGGACAGGATATGTCAGATAGCGACAGAATAACAGGTATTAAGCTTAAACTATTATTTTTATAATACAACCACACTTGTCATGCAGCGTTCCATAGTTTATTTATCTTTTATTTTCCATTAATTGGCTGGCATATATCTATATTAACATTCTCTAATATTCTCTAACTAACCATACTAATGTTCTTCCATACAGATTTGCAAAGTATTCTTAATATGTACGCACGTCCTAAGCAACAAAATTGGCCACCACAAAGCTATCCCCAGCAACAAAATTATCCACAGCAGAATTATCCACAGCAGAATTATCCACAGCAGAATTATCCACAACAGAATTATCCACAACAGAATTATCCACAACAGAATTATCCACAACAGCAGAATTATCCACAGCAAAATTATCCACCAAACAACTCTTTCTATCCCCATAGAGGCAAACGTTCCGCTGAAAATATCACAGACGATTCAGTACTTGATGACAGAATTGCAGGTAATTTATTTATTGTAATTGTGTATTCCAAGAGGGTAAATCTTGTTATCACATTTATGTGTATTTTATATTTAGACCGATATGTCACTTTTATTTTTATTTCTCTCTATTAAATTGTCATCTTATTACAGGCGGTAAAGAGACTGAATTAGATCAGTTCCCCTGGACGGTGCTTTTAAAAGTTACTTTCGACTATGGTGATAGACAGGCATCGTTTAGCTGCGGTGGGTCTTTAATAAGTCCTAAATATATACTAACAGCGGGTCATTGCGTGTTTGAAGCGGGTGCTAAAATAGCTGAGTGAGTAAATAATAATTATTTTTGCGATTTTTATAGTAAACTTATAATTATATTAAAATTTAATAAAAAAAATATTTTTGAAATATAATGTAGTTACCAATAAAATAAATGAAAAGGAACATAAAAAAGTAATTAAACAAATATTTATTATAATGATCTACAACACGTATTTATCTGTATTTATTTATTTTCAGTATAGAGATTACACTCGCTGAATACGACAAAAGATCATTTCCCAGAGACTGTAAGGCTGTAATGGGCCAAGGCAAGCAATGCGTAGATAACGTTGTGATGCATGCAGAAGATATAATTCATCATCCACAGTATGATGATGAACGCCTTCGTAACGACATAGCACTCATCCGACTCCACGGTTATGCTCCATATACAAGTAAGATACAATAAATAAATTATTTAGAAGATTGTAAGTTACAAGATTGAATGTCATTTTTCTCTTTATTGCAGAATTCATTCGATCAATATGTCTTCCACCTGTCGACATAGATAGCCCTGAATTTTCCAACCTACCCCTAGCCGTAGCCGGTTGGGGTCGAAATGGTCCATATGTCACTGACATCAAGCAATCGACTGTCGTTCGTTTAGTACCTCATGACGACTGCCAGAAGTCATATCCACATTTGACCAAATCCCATTTATGTGCAGCAGGACGTACTGGTGAAGACACTTGCAAGGGTGATTCCGGAGGACCATTGATGATGTTGTATAGAACTAGTTATTATGTCATTGGAGTTGTAAGTGGAAAGAGAGCTGATAGCCCGTGTGGTACGTCAGTGCCGTCACTTTATACAAACGTGTTCCAATATGTACAATGGATTAGAAGTAACATAAGGGATTAGCAAAATCGAAAAATTATATGAAGAAAATGTAATAAAGTTTCTTCTTCTCTTTTGTTGCGCCTAAATTAAAATGAAAATTATTTATTTATTTTACAACGACCACCCCTCACCACAATCGACTTGTCGTTTAATATAAAATATTATACAAGGAATAATAACATAATAAAGTGTTACATGTTATATTTAAGAAGTTTCAATTTTTTATGACCCAAGGTACAAAATATAATGCTTTTCCATAATATAGGCATTTAAGTGTAAAGTTAAATAATATTTATTTATTAAACTTTTTATTTAATTGTGAAATTACATAGACATAATGTGCTGTATTACTAAATTCATTTTCTTTATAACCAGGACAGATAAAAGAAATTATTTATTTATACACGTTGCCCTTAGTTAAATTTGAATCACTAACAGTTTCTATTGGTGAGACATGTGTTACTACCATGACATCTATAGGACAATATTTATCTTATAATCTATTTCCGGGATTTGAACTCGGAACCATCGCCTTAACAGTCAAACGAATATACCTAGCAAATTCCTTGCTACAACCTTTTATATTTAAACAAACATATATGTAAGTATTAAATAAGCTAATATATTTTGTGGAATAATTAGTTAGCTAATGCCATAATTAATTCAATAGAATTTTCTAGATAACTAAGTATAAGTTGTGGTGTTTTTAAACACTTTTACTCCATAGATAGGATCCTGGATGAAGCGAACCAGAAATACAAGATTGTTTCCGTTCAATAGGTCTAATCTCTCAGTTGGGTATTCGTGCTGAAATGATCCTCTTTTATTGGCGTCTCTTTGTTCAAATACTCGACATTTTCCTTTAATAATAGTAATCTCAATAGTTGAATATATTACAATATATATAAAATGTATCTTTATAAAAAAAAAATTTTAATGAATAATAAATATTATCTATTTAACTTAAATAAATAACAACAGAAGGCCGCGACAAGTTGTAGATTCGATTCCTACTCGAGAACATGAAATATTTCCATTATCTTCGCTCTGGTGTTGAGTTGAGTCACTCAACACAATGCCTCCAGAATTCGACGGAAAATGGGAAACAGAGTGTCTTAACATTAGCATTCTGCCTACGTTGCTAAGTGCAGGACAGAAAGTGACGCTAAAACAATAACAATAATAATTAACACATTTAAATAATAAAATTTACAATAAAGTCAACCGTTTGTTATTTCTATACTAACACATACATGTATGTCAAGTATAAGACTAGACGAAGTAATTCAAACATGAAATTCGTTATAAATATGCAATGAAATCTGACGCCCATTTCATATGCAACGCGTCAAAGATGTGCACAGCGGTCAGTGTATTCCGAACTTCGTTGACAAAAACACGAAAAATATAAAAACAGGTAAGCTATTATATAATTGAAAACTGTTCTGTCTTACAATTCTATTATATTTTAATTCGAAAGTTATTTATATTTAAATAATTGAAATATTTTATGTTATTCAGATAAAACAGAAATGTCCTGGACTAAAGTTGTTGCTATAACAGGATGCGACAGTGGCCTCGGATGGGCAATAGCTGCTCGAGCTGCTCGAGAGGGACTTGTTACAGTTGCAGGTATATATTTTTGATCTTAAATTGTCTTAAATTTACATGTGATTGTTAATAATTTCGATATTTTAAATTTAGTAATTATACAAAAAGTCATCATTATTTACGTAAAGGAATATTTTAAAATTCTTATAGTCATTTCTAATTCTCCTTCTTTCTTCTAACTTCCAGGGATGTACAAAGGTACTAACACGGAAGCTTCACATGCCCTAAAGAAGTTGTGTGCTCATCCCTATAATTTAGATGTTACAGACAACAAAAGCATTGCAGAATTTCATAATTACGTCAAAATCCTTTTGAAGAATAATCCAAATTACAGTAAGTTAATTTAACTTTTTATTTTATATCTCATGTTATGTTAATATCGTTAAATGAAGTTCAATTTGTTAAGCTCTTGAGCTTTTATTTTTAAGCAGAAATATATCGACAGAAAAATTTTAAAAAATCACCAATAACAATAATAACTATTGCAAAGTAAATATCGATATGAAAATTTTCATATCGACGTTTATTTACTAAGTTTTTAGTATTCGACAGAGCATACACATCAAGTACTTACCCGAGCGGTACGTTGTTTATATGAAAATTGTAGTCAAAAATACACTAGCTTTTTTTATAAAGCTATAACTTTTAAAAGACTTTTAAAAGAATACTGATGGAGAATGTTTTGATCCAAAATATAAAATTTCAATATATTTAAGTTCTTAACTGCTGAACAGAAAATAGTTATAATCGAAAAGCTGTTTTGATACAATCTAATTTATTAACATAAATTTATATTTTTATATTGTATAGAATGTTAATCTACCCACCTAGATTTACACTTATACATGCTATTATAATATTGTCCTATTACCTGTAGGTATAATATTCTCACGCTCTCACTTCAATTAGCTTCAAGAATACTTGGCCCCCTTAATACCGAAGACCTAACGATTACCCATTTACGAAATCAAATATTCGAATATTACTGATTTGAGATTTCACTGTAAACGTGACAGATTGTGGATTCAATTCCGAAATTCCGAGGAAAATGAAATATTTTTTTTCA
>HE670754.1:59264-78654 GCA_000313835.2 Heliconius melpomene melpomene | reverse complement strand
AACCAGAAATACAAGATTGTTTCCGTTCAATAGGTCTAATCTCTCAGTTGGGTATTCGTGCTGAAATGATCCTCTTTTATTGGCGTCTCTTTGTTCAAATACTCGACATTTTCCTTTAATAATAGTAATCTCAATAGTTGAATATATTACAATATATATAAAATGTATCTTTATAAAATATTTTTTAATAAATAATAAATATTATCTATTTAACTTAAATAAATAACAACAGAAGGCCGCGACAAGTTGTGGATTCGATTCCTACCCGAGAACATGAAATATTTCCATTATCTTCGCTCTGGTGTTGAGTTGAGTCACTCAACACCTCCAGAATTCAGCGGAAATTGGGAAACGGACTTTCTTAACATTAGCATTCTGCCTACGCTGCTGTGTGCAGGACAGAAAGTGACGCTAAAAAAATAAAAATAATAATTAACACATTTCAAAAATGAAATTAACTTAAAACATTTAAATAATAAAAATTACAATAAAGTAAACCGTTTGTTATTTCTATACTTACACACACATGTATGTCAAGTATAAGACTAGACGAAGTAATTCAAACATGAAATTCGTTATAAATATGCAATGAAATCTGACGCCCATTTCATATGCAACGCGTCAAAGATGTGCACAGCGGTCAGTATATTCCGGACTTCGTTCACAAAAACACGAAAAATATAAAAACAGGTAAGCTATTATATAATTGAAAATAGTTCTGCCTTAAAATTCTATTACATTATAATTCGAAAAGTAATTTATATTTAAATAATTGAAATATTTTATGTTATTCAGATAAAACAGAAATGTCCTGGACTAAAGTTGTTGCCATAACAGGATGCGACAGTGGCCTCGGGTGGGCGATAGCTGCTCGAGCTGCTCGAGAGGGACTTGTTACAGTTGCAGGTATATATTTTTGTATTTACAAACAATTGTTAATAATTTCGATATTTTTAATGAAGTTAGTAATTATACAAAAAGTCATCATTATTTACGTAAAGGAATATTTTAAAATTCTTATAGTCATTTCTAATTCTTCTTCTTTCTTCTAATTTCCAGGGATGTACAAAGGTACTAACACGGAAGCTTCACATGCCCTAAAGAAGTTGTGTGCTCATCCCTATAATTTAGATGTTACAGACAACAAAAGCATTGCAGAATTTCATAATTACGTCAAAATCCTTTTGAAGAACAATCCAAATTACAGTAAGTTAATTTAACTTTTTATTTTTATATCTCATGTTACGTTAATACCGTGAAATGAAGTTTAATTTGTAAAGCTCTTGAGCTTTTAGCATTTAAGCAGAAATATTTAAAAAATAAATTTTAAAAAATCACCAATAACAAGAATAACAACTATTGCAAAGTAAATATCGATATGAAAATTTTCATATCGACGTTTATTTACTAAGTTTTTAGTATTCGACAGAGCATACACATCAAGTACTTACCAGAGCGGTACGTTGTTTATATGAAAATTGTAGTCAAAAATACACTAGTTTTTTGTATAAAGCTATATTTACTTTGAAAAGACTTAAAGGATAAAGAATGTTTTGACCCAAAATATAAAATTTCAATATAAGTACTGAACTGAACTGAACAGAAAATAGTTATATAAGAAAAGCTGTTTTGATACAATCTAATTTATTAACATAAATTTATATTTTTATGTTGTATAGAATGTTAATCTACCCACCTAGATTTACACTTATACATGCTATTATAATATTGTCCTATTACCTGTAGGTATAATATTCTCACGCTCTCACTTCAATTAGCTTCAAGAATACTTGGCCCCCTTAATACCGAAGACCTAACGATTACCCATTTACGAAATCAAATATTCGAATATTACTGATTTGAGATTTCGCTGTAAACGTGACAGATTGTGGATTCAATTCCGAAATTCCGAGGAAAATGAAATATTTTTTTTCAGCTTCACGCTGTATCCCGCACACAGCGGGGTAAGCAAAGGGAACCTACTGTTAAGACACTGTAATATTTAATATTTTAATTTCTTCACTCTAGTGTCATCGACACTAAGCGCGCAGCGTTGAGTTCCGATGGTAAACACTCAATGCCTCCAGAAGTCAGCAGAAGGTGGGAAAAGGAGTGTTGTAGCACTAGGCTCTCTCTGCCTACCCTGCTATATGCATGCATTATGTCTTAGCATTAATTTCTACACAGAGTTGTGTAAATAAGTAGCATATCTATAATTTCATAGATCACAACTGTCGTCATATTCGAAAGCAGAAAAAATAAATGAAATACTTATTACAAAATCGGTGTACTATATACCTATATACATAATAATATTATGATATTATAAATAAAGAAACTGATATGAAGTTAAGCTTAAGTAGATGAATTATCCTTCCTTTCTCGAAAATAAGTTCCATATAATATGACTTTAAATTACATTTCAGAATTGTATGCTGTAGTCAACAATGCCGGTGTAATGGCAATAGGTGACTACGAATGGCATACACCGCAAATAATAGAAAATATCATTAATGTCAACTTGCTCGGCGCAATGAGGATTGTCTCTTCATTCCTGCCTGATCTTCAACAAAGCGCATTGGACGTAAGGCAACATTTCTCTCTTCCATCGTTGTGTGTTTCAACTCTCTTACATATTAAATAAAACCTTTAACTTTTTTTAGGGTGTAAAACCACGAATAGTTAACGTGGCTAGCCATTGTGGATTGCAGCCACTACCTGGATTCGGATCTTATAGTGCAAGTAAAGCAGGCTTATTGGCCTGGACGCGAGCTCTACACCTGGAAAATATTCAAAACAATTTAAAAGCTGTATCATTCGTGCCTGGTAAATTCATATTAGACAAACATTACTATCATGATTTATGTTATATAAATTATAATATTAAGAAGACAGTCGTGGCATACTCGCTTGCTCCACAGGCGTGGGACAGTGGACGCGACACGTTATGGGTTCGATTCCCATTCGAAGAAATGAACTATTTAATATTTTCATTTCTTCACTCTGACTTTGATCCAAGAATTCGGCGAAAAACCGTATGGAGTGTCTTAAAAGGTTCCTTCTACTTACCCTGCTGTAGCTAAAACGCTTGGCACTATAATCCACACACAAAAACGTATTAATTATTTTTTAGGTGGTTTCGTCGGATCCAGCAATCTAATGGCAAATCAATTTCAAAACGGAAATATAATGCTACAACATTTATCGGACGACCAGAAATATTTACATGAAAAGAAATTAAAAGCTTTAAATGACTATTTGAAACATGCTTCTAAATGTGTAAAATATGATTCGTTAAATGACGAAAATATTATTGAAACGTTTATGAAAGCTCTCATCGTGGACAATCCAAAAAAAATATACAAGGTAGAATCATGGAGATATAAATTTTATTATAATCTGTTCAAAATTCCTTTTCCAGATACAATTCATAAATGGCTAATTAAAAGATTTTTAAGCTTTCCCGACTGTGAATAAAAGAAAACAAAAAAATTAAGATTTTCATCATTTATAATTTTTACCTACCCACATACGATACAATTTCGTAAGATGTAACACTGTAATTAGTTTTTTTTTAATAATGTACATAATATAAGATTTATTAATAAATATCTTTTGCAATTAAGCACAAAATTATACTTATTTACCTAGTTCATATAAAATAAAAAGTTTTTAAGTGTGAAATCAGTTCTTTTTTATTTCAGTTCAGTTCTTTGATTATCAAAAAAATTGAAAATTTCAAAATTACCTTTATATTTAGAGGGCAGATGTGCCGTTGCCGTTGGGGCATAAAGTTTGAATGTAAACGCGACTGGTTTTGGGTTCGATCCCCATTCAATGAAGTGAAATATTTATTTAAATTTATATTATTTTCACTTCCTCGCTCTAAAAAAAATTAACAAACACTGAATATTAACGATACACATAACGAGGGAGGACATTCAACTATCTGAGAGGAATTAAATTAGGACAAGAAAAAAATAATTATAAGAAACAAAAACTTTGTCCAGATAACGTTCGTAAAGTCATCATGTTCAAAGAAATATAAATGTAATTAAATCAGATTTTGAATTTGAACTCCTGTTGTCTGTAGCAATCACGTTAAAAACTTTTCCATCAATGTCATTTGAAAATTTGACTGTCAACTTGTCAAATGTCATTTGTCAACTGTCATATTTGACAAACACCAAACTCGCGGATTGCGCTTGATCGGTATTTTATTGCGTTAGTATTTTAATAATCTTTGAATGTATACAAAAACTTCAGTTATTAACTATATTTCACACAAATTTTACAACTTTGTCATAAATTATATTACATTTTAATTTACAATGGAAGTAAAATTTGGTCCTAATTCCACTGAAGAGCCGGTAAGCCTTTTTCTTTTAAGATTCCTTTTCAGCTTATGAAGCACGTACCTACTAAATACAACATAAAAGTTCTTTGTATTAGTCATTTAAATATTCTTAATTATAATACCTCATTACAGAGTTTACTGTACCAACTTCAACGAAAAATTAAAGTGTTCAACACCAACAACCCCTTAAGTAGTAGAGGATACAACTTGATTACTTCGACGAGCAAATATGGCATAGTTTTTATAGCTTCACCTATGAACGTAAATGGAATCCTTTCAGGTAATCGTTCAAAATATGAATGTACTGTCCTTTTACCATCAGATCAATTCTGTTAATAAAGAGTACCAAGATTGTAAAATGAATTGGGTTTTATTGCTTACAATGATAATATAATACATTTCTCTTATTATTTCAGTATATCACTTAAAAGATCTAATCGACAAGGAGAGTGAGCCTCCACATGTGTTAGTTGAACTTCAAGTGTCTCCTACACACATTGCTGTGAACTGTAATCAAGAGTGGCTTGCAGTAATTGGTGGACAAATGCTTCTTGTTTATAAATGTGTAGATTTTCAGAATGCAGTATGTGTATTTTTGTAAATTAAATTAGTATGCCGTTGATTAAAAACATGATGATAAATGTTATGTTTATATTACAGGAAATTAGACCTTCTGTATCAATTAAATGTGATGTAAACCCTTCTACATTTGTATCTTCTTTACAATGGAATCCATGCATTCCTGATACAATTGGGATTGTATACTTTGATGGTACTCTGTTGGTCAGTCAAGTCAGTACTATGCAAGTGAAGAAAATACAATCAAATGCTAGGTGAGATGTTAATGTAATACTAATAACTAATAGATTTAATACTTGAGAGGGACATAAAAAATATTATATACCCATTTGTTATATATATTTGAATAGCAATCAAAGACAAGGTCCAATATAGTCAAAAATATATTTGTGCGTTACTTATTTTATATTAAAGCTTTATAGATTTTATGATATATTTTTCATTTCTAATCATACTTTGCATTATAATTGTATCTTAATCAACAGATGCTTATGCTGGAGTCCAAAAGGTAAACAACTGGTTACAGGCAATAATGACGGAACACTTACACAATACAAACCAGACCTCTCTCAGATGAAAATGGTGCCAACTCCAAATTTGTTTGAGGGAGCTCCAGTTGAAGTACTGTCCCTTTATTGGATTGCCACATATCAATTTGCAGTTGCCTATAGAAATGCATCTGATAACAGCCGACCAGGTGAACCTTTATTTTACGTATAGTAACTGAATATATTTATATATTTTTTAATACACTCTGTTCTCTACTTTTCAATCAAATGTAAGAAATAGAAACTTGAGTCAACAAAATCATCACTGCACTTTGGCTTACCAGAGCAGGGGTAGGGTGGAGATATTTTTTATTTGCCCTGAGTGAGGATTTTACACAAAACCCTCATATTAACATTGACTTTAATTTTAAAAAGAAAGACCTACCTGTTTCTGTGGAGTATATGAGAGGATATATGTATATTATTATTACAGCAGATGTATGTTTGTTTGATGTCAAAAGTGCTTTCAAAAATCAATTTGATAAAAAAATATTTTAATAATGTTTTTTTAAAGAAGAAACCAACCACATAGCTTTACAAATAATTTTTAATTTTTTCAGCTGTAACTATAATCAACACTCCTAAAGGAGGTGCACCATCTTGCATTAATTATGACGACATTTGCTACAGTACAGGGTCTGATAGACCTTGGTTTTATTATTTACAAGGAATTGCTCAATGGTAAGTGATATTTTTTTGCTATAATTGGTAGGATATTATTAGATTTTTTATTCTCTTTTTTTTCTTATTTTTATTAAATCAAAAGGACTATAAATATATATTACAAGTGATGTCTTAAAGAAGCTTTCTAATTATACTTACCTATTCTTTTTTTCATACTTTATAAATATATTGTATTTGTAGTCTATATTTTTGGACATTTATCTATCATAAGAGTAAATATGGAGGTTATTTTCATTATTTCTATGATGTAATTAATAAATCTTAGTAAAATATAGAAATATTGATTTTATTACAAAATCTTATAAGTTGCTGGATGTTTTTGGTTTGTTGACCTTCTAAACTATAAGAAATGTTTATACTACTCTGTTATAATATGATTGAACTATGACTGTGGGGGCCTGCCTAGTATGTATATACTAATAATCCATACTATAAACAATGTCTATGTAATGTTTAATGTATATATAACTTAATTCTGAATAATATCTCTCATTTTAATCAAATTTTAATTACTTCTGCTTAGGAACATAATACTGACGTCATCAGCAAACAGTATGGAAATAGCAACATTAGCGACTACAGATGGTGCTAACTGGGTGCAATGGTGTCAGGTACTACATATTGCTATAAGAACTTTATTATAAATTCAAATAATTTACCTTCAACTCAACGCCGGGATTTTGCCTTTGTACCAGAGAGAATTCATTCCCTTGAGTGGAGATGCAACCCACGACCGTCGCGTTACAGTTACACCCTTATGCCCCAGCGCCCCGACGGCCTCAATAAATATATACATAAGAATTAGTATGACATATATATTATGTTTATACAAAAAAATATGTACTTCTAATTTATATTGAATTTTACAGTCAGATGAAGCAAGACCAGAATTGCCTTTAACAAACAAAACTCAGGAAAACTTTCCAGTTGGAATCTGTGTGGACACTGCAGCTATACATCAAATACCTTGGGGTAAATAAAAAAATATAATCTTAAATTAATTAAACATTTAATTAACTTCAACATTTATTTCTAAGGTTTTTTCCCACTTAGGGATATAAAATATTTTCATTTCCTCGCTCTGGTAACTAGTCAAATCGCAGCGTTGAGTACCGCCACTCGACACGCAATGCCTCGAGAATTCGGCGAAAAGTATGGAATATCTTATATAGTCTTAATAGACTAGGCTATATGCGATGTAATGTTGAAATTAAATGGCATTTATTATCTTTTTTCAGGTGAAAATGAAATGCTTCCACCGATGCCAATATTACACGTTATATCTAACACGGGATGGCTAACTATATTTAATATAATTAATTTGAACAAATCTGCACCACAGTTATGCAGCCCAATACAACCATTGATGCTACCTAACGCTGCTATGACGAGGTGAGTAAAATGTTTTAGTTTCGGGCGAAAAACTCACAACGTCATTATAATTGCCAATCGGAAACAAAGTTAAATGACGTCCTCTCAAGTACTATAACAACAATGAACATAGTTTACTTACTCAAATCTATTTGTTTATTTCGTTTTAATTTTTGAATTTACTGAATATTTCTTATTAATAAATTTAAATAAATACATGTGGTAACAAGACCAAGTGCGGTGTTCCGCCACTGAACACGCTATGTCTTCAAAATTGGACGGTACGTGAGGAACAGACAGTCCTAACAGTCGGTTACAGCGTGAAGAAGAAACAATAACAATAAAGAATACCAAGTATTTCATAAATTGCTTTCAGATCTATACCTGATGATGTGCCAGCGCAACAACCAACGCCCGCAGCACCACAACCAACGCCTGCAGCACCACAACCAAAGCCTGCAGCACTACAACAACCAAAGGTAATTTTTTATAAACATATACTCTTCTTAACTTTAAAGGTGCAAATGGCTTTAAAGGCGTGACGCAAGGACACAAAGTGTGATTGAAAACGCGACTGGTTGTGGTTTCGATCCCCACTCGAGAAAGTGTATTTACCCCGCTCTGGTGTCGAGGTTAGCGCGGCGTTAAGTTCCGCCACTCAACACGCATTGCCTATAGATTTCGACGGTAAGTGGGGATCGAACTGCCTACCTTGCAGTGTGCGGGATACAGAGTAAAGCTTATTATTATTAATACATATTTTATAATTATTATACTTATTTATATTCTGAATAAATAATATTTAAGTAATAAAGACACATAAATTATTTTCTTATTATTAATATAGCAACAACTCCAATTAAAGGTTCAACCATTACAACCGCAAATACCACAAGTTCAACCCGCCATACAATCTCAAGTGAAACCACCTGTGCAACCTCAACCAAGTGTGCAACAGCAACCAACTGTACAACCACAATTGCAACCTATAGCAACCCCACTGACAAAACCTATTCCTCAAGTCCCTAGTAATGTGCAACCTGGTATGATTTCATTAAATTATTTTTATTAAACATCCAAATAATTGTTTCAAATAATAACCAACAATTGTTCAACATCCAAATAACATTGTTTGAAATAATTAAAAAAATCATAGCAAGCCTCCTCAGCCCTTGCTTTAAGAATCATTTCTTTTCTAATTTACTACATATTTGAATATTTGACGTAATTTTTAATGTAATTACACTATATGAGGTCTGAGGGAAACAGAGTCTTAACACTAGGATCCCTCTGCCTGACCTGCTAATGAAGCTTTAAAAAATGTGTTATTAATTTATGTAATTTCTTTTCAGGTATAAAAAAAGAACCACCACCAACTGCTGCAACTGCGGCAACACCAACTATTTTGGTAATTAGTAACCTAAACTGTTTTTTACAATTATCTATATTAGATCGGAAATAAAAGAAAGCATCAGAGCATCATCAGATTGTAAAGAGAGTTCAAATGAAATAATAATCGGAATAGTAGTTTTTCTAATCTTATATTGTGGTAATTCTTATAAATTCATTAAAGGAAATGCTATAAATTAATTTGATAAATCAGCCCCCTTTTATACTTTGCATTTATTTTAAATTAAATTATATCAAAATAATTTGAATTAACTTAAATAAATGCAAAGTTATTTTAATTTGGTATTAAAATATGATAGGTTCAGCCAAATGTGCAAAAACTAGAGTCTGCAGAAGTGGCAGCTGCTTTGAAACTTGAGCAAGAAAAGATTAATAAAGCGAAAGCTAACCAAGAATTAAAGAAAATACTCATCAAAGAATTTAATGATTTTCAAATGGAGTTATACAAGTTCATGAGAATCACGCGGGACCGACAGGATAAGGTTACTTTTTTTTAATGAATACTTTACAAAATTAAATGATTGCTAAAAATGCGAAACTTAAATTAGTGATTACGAAAAACAATTATAAATATTAAATAAAGAAAGTCCTGAAAGGACTGTAAATTGTTGTGAAAACAAATAATGACTTTTGATTTAATTGTTCTTTAATATGGTCTTATATTCAAATGTAGAAATAACTTTTCATATTAGGGAACGAAATGGTTAAAAGAGTTGGAACTTGGAAAGCTAGTATTAAGATACTCCGTTTACCATTGAAATACTTTCGGCCCTCATTTGGATTTTACGATAGTAAATATTTATTTCCCTCAAGCTGAAATCGAACTCACAACCGTCGCGTTTTCAGTCGCAAGTTTGTATCCCTGCGCCACGACGACCTCATTTTGATATTGACATTATTATTTAAGTTTCAAAAAGACATACAAGGGGCAAACTTGACAATGGAAATTAATATGGACGTGGATATGATAAGGAAAGAATGTGAAATGGAGGAATTAAGGGAAACTGTAATTCAACTCAAACTAGAACTTGTTAGAACTTGTGCAGCCGTAGCGGAAGCTAGGACACATGCTGAGTGAGTATTTTCTTTTCCTTTATTATTAGATAAATGCTATGAAAATATTTATTAGATTCAGAAAATAAATAAAAATTATAAACCATCACAACAAACAAACAAATTTATTTAAGGCTCGTATTTTTAAACCGCTTTCAAGTCTAAGATCGATCTTGCGATGCCGTTTTCTTTCATAAAATGTATATCGCCTAGTGACCTTTGTAGTGACCTATTTAAAGATTAAGTTTTGGGAAATGTCAAATAAAGATTTGTACAATTACGTTTTTGTACAAAAATTATGACAACAAAAAATTACATCAATTACTCTCTCATACATAGTTTAATATGTTATTTCTTATCTCTTTTCAATAACAGAGTAAAAGGCCACCAAGAATGGACTCAAATGGACCCTTTAACAGCAAAACGTATAGCGTCAGTTAAGAAACTCTCCTACTATGTACAGAATCAACTCGATCAAGCAAGGAAGGCTCTCGATCACAAGTGGAACGAAATGTTGGCTAGAGAAGAGAAAACAAAGTATGTTTAATTATTCATTCACACGTTTTCCCGCATATAGACATATGTATATGCAGCTAAAGTTCCATTAATGCTGTTACCGGCAGCAATACGCCTTTCCACGTTCATCTCTACTGAACATACCTCTCAAATATATTATTTAAATTATATTTAATTTTAATAATGTATTATTAATCTAAACGTATCTTTTTCAGGCCAGGAGAGCGTATGATACGCCCCATACTAGATGATGTGTACCAACCGCTGGTGAAACAGCAGGAGATACTCAGTAGGCAACAAGCTGTTATAAAAACCTTAAGGAATACTATGAATGAATGTAATATCACACCTTCGTTTAAATCTACTTCGCTGCTTCGTAGTACACCGTTTAAAAATAAGTAAGTGCTGAAATAAGTGAGATTAACTATTTAAAAATATGAATTGTAGTTCAAGGGTGTGACTGTATACATAACAGTTGTGGATTCGGTTTCCACTCATCAGTAAAATCAAATATTTAATATTTTCATTCACTAGCTCTGGTAACTATTCAAAGCCCTGGCGTTATTCGTGGCGTTTTTCTTTTCACTTTTATATCTTTTTCCAGAGATCCACTATCAAAATTGACCAAAAATATCCTAAATATGAGTATAGAACCTCAAAATAAAGCAAAGGAACAGTTACTCAATTCACAAAAACTAGACGCACTTAGAGATATACTATCAAATCACAAACCTATTAAAATTAAACCTGTAAGTGTGGAAGTGACTCAGCATTTGGAAAATATGAAGAAAAAGTATGAACAAAGTGTTAAAGAGAGAGAATTGAAGGAACAACAAATGGCAAACAAGGCTGAAAAAGTTATAATAGCAGGTAAGTTGTGAAAAAAGACGCACATCGTCTGACTGTAAACATGGTGTGGGTTTGATTTTCTCATTCCTCCTTTTGGTAATAAGGCAAAGCTTGGCGATAAATTCTGTATTTCAACACTCAAATTCTCGAAATGTGTTCGAAAAGTGGTAAAAGGGCCTCTGCCTAAGCTGATATATGGAGGATACAACGTGAAGCTAAAAAAGAACATAAAATGATATTCCGTAATTTTCGAATTTATGGAAATCATTGTAAAATTACAAGCTCAACAAAGAACTGTCCTTTAAGAATTTGGAACACGGAATATCTTAATGGGAAACGAAGTTTGGGTTAACATAAGGGTCCCATTTCCCGTCTGTATGTCCTGTTATGTGTGGAATACAGCGTAAAGCTAGAAAAAAAACGCTCGACTCCTTTCATTCATTTATTCAATTTTAATTACTTACCATAAAGCCAAGCATAGAGTGTATAGAATAGCTTGTTGCGAAATTTTTCAATCTATTATAAACAACAAGTATAAAAAATTATGAATATAATAACAATAATTATGAACATTTTGAGGCCAGTCGTGTCTCAGGGGCACAAAGTGGACTGTAAAAGCGACTGGTTGTAGGGTCAATCCCCACTCAAGGAAGGGAAATATTTATTTATATTTTAATTTCTTCACTCTGGTGTCGAGGCAATGCGCAGCTTGAGAATTCGGCTGAAAATGAGGAATGGAGTGTCTTAACACGAGGTTCCCTCTGCCTGCCCTGCTGTGTGCAGGACACAGCGTGAAGCTAATTTATTAACATTTTTAAGAAGTGGAACAAGAGAAACCAGCCGAACCATTCCTCGAACCTCAATCACCTGCGTTTCCACAAATGCAAAATGAATACAAAGTTATTACACCGAGTTTTAAACATAGCATACCGCAAATTACACCAAGTTTGAAAAATGATGGAAACACTTTTAAACCACCTATTCCGGCTCAAACAGCGTTTACTTGTAAGTTCTTAAGTTGGAGTTTATCTTGTTTTTTATAGTTCTAGAAAATTTTTAAATAAATTTGCATTATATAAGGCTACCTAGTTCCGTGTATTTTCATTTCGTCGATCTGGTAAAAAAGTGAGGAATGGAGTGTCTTAACACCATGTTATTTTTGCTTATCTTGCTGTATGTAGGATACAGGGTAAAAGTAAAAACATATATAATATTTCAGTCGCACAACCACCTATACCAGAAGCTAAACCAGACATAGTAAAAGAGTCGCCGATAAAAACACCTACGTTTTTCAAACCGGCTGCTCCTGTCGCTAGGACTTTGTTTACTAATGGTAATTGTTTTATTTATGAATTTGCATATGTTTTAATAATTGTATCTATACCAACGTGCAATTATAACCGCGGCAGATTGCGAGTTTATTTCTCACTCATTGATGAAATGAACATATATAATATATATATAACATATTATTTAGCCTCTCTATGGTAACAAGGAAAAGCGCGGTGTTAAGTTCCGCTAGTTGTCTCGAAAATTTGGCAGCAAGTACAAAATGTCTTTACACTAGGTTTCTATTAGATTCCTTTAGCCTGCCTTGCTTTATGAAGGATACAGCATTAAGGTAAAAAAAGAAAATAAAATTATTATTTTTATAGAACATACTGAAGAAAAACAAACTGAAATCAAGCCAAAGCCAATCCAGAATATACAACAAATACCAGCAGAGCCTAAAATGACTGCCAGTCAAAACACGAAGAGTTTATTGAGACAATACATTCTTAAAGAATCAAATGACAATTTAATAGAAAATAAAGATAAAAACGATTCAAATAATTTTATGGGGCAAAATATTTGTTCACCAACGGCTTTTGCAAGTATGTTTTTTTGGTATACTTTTTTAATATATACTATTTATATATGCAACAATGCTATAAGACTTTTTGATAAAGCTTTAAATTTTAAAGTAAATAAAAAACTCATTTTATAATTAAAACATATTTAAATTTGGAACAATAAAATTCAATTGATTACAATAACTTTGGTTGATCTGAAACTGCAGTTATTTGATATAACTTGTACAGTCTAGTCAATTAAAAAAATATTGAATGCTTATATTAAAAATTTACTCCATCCTTGAAGTTGACTAATGGAAATAGAAAGATATTAATGATTCAAAATCAATTTTTTTCAGTTTCCAAACCACAGACTGCGGCGGCACCATCTGCAGTATTTGCGTCTAAACCAATAGCTGATATGGCTAACATGTTTTCAAAGTTCCAAACCGAAGGTCCTGTTAAATCAACCGTAAATCCAAAATCGAGTGAAACTGGAGAACCAGAGGCTGGTTCTATCGCAAAGGAAAAAGCTAAGGAAGAAACACCTATAACTAATATGTTTACTCTCAAAACCTCTCAACAAACACCGTTAATTAGTAAGAATCAAAATGTACCAGATGTTATAAAAGGTGGTCAAGGTTTCGTTTTTGGCAAGGTCGATAGTAAACCTTTTTCTGCATTAAAAACTGATGACGTAGCTGAGAAACTTAAAGAAAATGTACCAAGCAAACCTATAGATAATAAAAAGATAGGAACAGATAAAAAAGAAGATTTGAAGCCTTCAATTGTACCATTGACTGGCAATGTGCAAACTTCCCAATCTGTTATTATAGGTAGTGTATTGTGTATTTTGTGTTGATTTTTACCTTTTGCATCTTGAGAAAACTGAAGCTACTTTTAAGTTTTTAATAAAATTGTCTAATGAAGAAAGAATGAAGTTATATAACTTCCCCAAGTGAGAGTCGAACCCACAACGGTACCATCATATATAAAATAATAACAACATATTATCTTCAATTGCCCTTGGCTATTCACAATACTACAGTACGGTTGTCAAATTGTGGCCGCCTTGAAGTTATGATTTCTGAACTTTCATGCATTGTTCACTCGAAACGTAAGGAAAACCCTAAGAACAAATCCGTGCAGGCATTTACAGCTAACTTCAGTTTTTATTTTATTTACAGTTGATCTGAAAAAACCGGCCGCTGAAGCAAAAATAGAAAAAGTGCCATCCTCAATATTCAGCGGTACTCCAGCTGCGCCTCCACCAATAGGTATGTTTAATTGTGTTTAAAACATACTTATTGCATTGAAAAAATATTTACATGTAAATAATACAATCTTTGAGCCCACCTTAGAGCAATGGCACAGCGTCTGACTGTAAACGCGATGGTTGTGGTTCCCACTCGGAGAATGAATTATTTTCATTTCCTCGCCCTGATAAGAAGACACAGCGCGGCGTTTAGTTTTGCCATACAAAACACAATGTGTATAAAATTAGACGGAAAGTGGGGAATGGATGTCTTAATACGATGTTTCTTTTGCTTATCCTGATACATGCGGAATACAGCGTGAAGATTAGAAATTACAATAAAAAATAAAATAATAGTGTATCCCACACAGCAGGGCGGGCAGAGGCGACCTAGTGTTTACACTCCGTTCCAAACTTTCCGTCGAATTTTGGCGACATTGTGTATTGAGTGAGAGAACTGAACGGCACGCTTTGCCTCGACACAAAAGTGAAGTGAAAATATAAATTTAAATAAATATTTGGTTTCCTTGATTACTCAAGTAACTAGTATTAGTACTAGTAACTAGAACTAGTACTAGTTATATAATTAGTCACGTTTACAATCACACTTTGTGTCCCTGAGCAACGACTGGTCTATTAACAAAAAAAAATGGTTTCAGTTGCCAAGCCCCAACAAGGATTCTCAGCTATATCAACACCGAGTGATACATCAACAATATCAGATAGTTCTGCAAAATCTGAAACTACACCTAAAAGTGTGATATCCGATCAATCGAACAGTACTAGTGTAACTGTGACATTACCCAAACCAAAAGAATCTGATTCTATAAAAACAGATGCTCAACCAGAGAATTTAAGTGTAAAACCTATTGTAGCAACAACAGCTGCGATTACTAGCGTTGAATCGAAACCAGTAGAAACTTCGGCATCAATTGTTACTTCAAACTCTTCAGTGTTTTCTTCATCTCCTACAAATCAAACAACTCAAGGATTGAATTGGTTTGGAACACAAACATCAAGCTCTCAAAGTATCTTTGCTTCAACCACTCCACCGTCTACAACATCTGTGTTTGGTACTTCGTCAGCTCAGAATTTATTTAGTTTGGCCGCGTCTAAATCTGTATTCGGAACTTCTACTACGACGACACCAAGTTCTGTGTTGTCCCAAAGTTCTGTTTTCGGTACATCGCAGTCTACACCTAGTCAAGTTTTCGGGACGTTCACACAAGGTTCTATATTCGCAACGACTACGGAAAATCAACCACCCGCGTTTGGACAAGCGCAAACGACTGAAGCATCCGTTTTTGCAGCGAAAACTACACAACCTTCAGTTTTCGGCACTCCAACTCAAACGACTCAAACATCAGTTTTTGGAAACACAGCGCCTACAACACAAGCCTCAGTTTTTGGAAACCAAGCTCAAAGTACGCCAGCTTCAGTGTTTGGTACACCAACTCAAACTTCTCAAAATTCTGTGTTCGGAACACCAACTCAAACGACTCAAACATCAATATTCGGAACGCCAACTCAAACAACTCAAGCGTCTGTTTTTGGTACTCAAACCGCTACAACTCAAGCATCAGTATTCGGATCACAAACGCCTACAACTCAAGCATCGGTCTTTGGAACGCCGACTCAAACGACTCAATCTTCGGTGTTCGGTACGCCTACTCAGACTCAAGGAACAACTCAAGCCTCAGTCTTTGGTACACCTACGACGACTGCACAAAGTTCCTTATTCGGTGGTGGGGAGTCTGACTTATTTGCATCAGCAAGTATTTCTACTACAAGCGCGTCCCAAACTAGCGGCGGAAGCATATTTGGAGGGTAATTGAATTAATTACTTGTTTTGAATATTTAGAAATATGCAGTTAGCTTTGATTAGCGTTGATCTTTATATATATTAAAACGAATCTAATTGTATATAGATTCTTTTTAATAATAAATTTAAGTTGACATACGACCACGGCTATCCTTTAAACTATATGTCTATCAGTATAATCAAAATACATTAAGATATAATATGTGCAAGTTGTGTATTTACAGTCGGTAAATTTAATATAAGTTTGTATGTAATAATTTCAGCAGAGATTATTTTCTTGTTCCGTACTTTTTAGAGCGTGTTTTAGTTTTTATATCTATAGCTTTATATAGCTATAGCTTTACTTAGCAGTGTAGACAGGGGAACAACACTAAAGCGGGGAAATGTAAATTGTAAATATATCATCTCCTCAACCGTCCTGTTTTTACTACGGCCTCTATAATATTTTACTCCAATTATTTATTGTTTAAATAAATTAAATATAGCTATAACATCTTCTATATGACAGCTCACCAGGCTCAGTATTTGGCAGCGCCAACACAAACGTGTTCGGAGGTAAAGCAAACTTCACGGGTTCAAATCCGGCCGCGTCCAGTATATTTGGTGGAGCTGCTACTGCTGCATTTGGTCAGAAACCAGCTAATGATTTTTGGAGTGGTGGCAACAGTGGTTGCGGATTTGGTCAGGCCGGTTTTGGTAAGTATTTCATATATTTTTTGATCAGTTTGTTTTCCAGTTCCCGCCGAAATTCGAGATCCCAAGTGAGAATCGAAATCGAACTTAAAACCGTTGCGTTTATAGTCACACGTTATGCCATTGTGCTACAACGGCATATTAGTAGGCAAGTATTCATTTGTTGTCTAACAAATCTGATTTATATAACAGGTGCATTTTTTTTTAATAAAAATACGTCGAAATTTTTTGTAACGTATTTTCCTTTTGTAATTGTAGAATAACCAATGTAAAAAATATATAAATCTAACCATTTCCAGGTCAACAACCAACTACACAAGCTTCGTCCATCTTCGGTACGTCAGGCGGTAGTTTTAGTACGCCCAATGCACAACCGTTTGGAAGCCCTCAGCCGTTTGGTGAAAACAAGCCATCTGTGTTCGGCACACCGCAGCAACAAACTTGTATGTATTGTATTTTGTTTATACCAATTTAATGTTTATGCTACGTGTACAGTCTACGACAAAACACATAGTGTGGTGGAAACTAGCGATGTTCTTTTTATGAATAAAATATAAGATAATCAAAATCTAATAAAACTTAAAATAATAATCATCACATGTATAATAACAACAATATAATAAATACTTTGACACTAGGAAAGCATTGATCTCGGTTTTACATTAAATATGAAAGTTTTTGACCAAAAACAGTAATTATAAATTTATTTTATTATCATTAACAAGTAATATAAAATAAATATTACCTTTTTCTATCGTATCCACTTATTTTTGTTGGGGACTGTATATTGATTTCAATTTATTATTCATCGATATGCAAGGCCTTGATTGTTTATATGTAATTTATATCCGAAATACAAGAGGCCGGGCCAATGCGTCTTGGCGCAGGGGTACAAGCATGCGACTGTAAACGCGATAAGGTTGTGGGTTCGATTCCCACTCTAGGAAGTGAAATATTTAATATTTTCATTGTCTAGCTATGGTATCTAGATAAACTGCAGCGTTGAGTTCGTCGGTTTGGGAGCTACGACATCACAGACATACAAACAGATATTCTCCCATACATACATCATCGTCACTTACAACACCCCACAGAATTTAAAGTGGGGCATATTTAAATGTTTTATTTAAAGCTTATGTTTTATTTAAAGCTCCCACCGCATTTGGAGGATCTCCTGTGTTTGCATCGAAACCAGTATTTGGTGGATCGCCGGGGTAAGATTTTTCAATACATAAAAACTAGTGTATTTTTGTCTGAACTATAATAATATTTTTAGTAGTAAAAAAAATGAGGTTACGATTTAATATCCTTTTTTTCTTAATATTTTTAGCTTTACGTTTTATCCCTAGCGAGGCAAAGAAAATGGTTGGTTATTGAAAATATTATTCCAACATAATATCTTGTAACTTTTTGTGGAAAACAGACAGACAGACATTTCTTTACGCTGAGCTTAAGATGCGACAACGCTACAATTATAAAATATGGACTTTCTCCAGGTCCAGCAGGATAAGTGTGGGAAAGCCGTACTGACTTGTAATTAATCGTTCTTAAAGCCACGTTTAGTTTAAGTTTTATAAAGATATCAATAGAATCTGAGAGAAAAATCTAAAATCTTTGATATTTAGAGTGATACCCCAATAACTGTCTTACAGTAAGAATTTTGTGTGCCGCTAATTTGGACAAAAAGCAAAATGGCAGTGTGAAAGCCGCACGGTTAAAACGATTTATTACAATTGAGTGTATGTTTCGCCTCAGCTTCACGCTGTATCCCGCATTTAGAAGGGTAGGCGCAAACATAATGTTAAGACACCCCATTCCCTACTTTATATCGAATTTTCAAGACATTCCGTGTCGAGTGGCGAAACTCAGCGCCGCACCTTTGTGTTGCAGTAGACTGTTTTTAATTCGTTATTTTCTTTACAGTTTCGGATCATCAGGTTTCGGTGGTTTCAATAAAAGTCCTGGCACTGGTTTTGGAGCTCCGGCCACGTTTGGCGGGGGTGGCGGCTTCGGGGCGCCCGCCTTTGGAAATACTTCACCTGGGAAAATGTTTGGAAATACTACGTCTAGTGAGTTTTTTAATAATTTTTTTTTAGGACAAAAATCTTTTACATGCTTTAATTATTTCTAAGTACCTGGTATAAGGTCGTTCTATTGTAAAAGTAACACGGTGAATAATCACTAGTAGTACTAGATGAAGAGTAGTCTAAATGCATGTTTACAGTGAAATAACCTAGTGTACTAAATGTATTAAATTAATTTAGAATAAAATAAAGTACTCAAAGAGGAGTACTTAAGGTACTGTCTTATCGACCGATCTGCTATCCTACCTTCGATTTATATTATGAATTACAATTACTAACAGTTAGAAAAAATATTTATTAAATGTTATCTTAAGAAAGCACTCGGAATCACCATATA
>HE670754.1:37113-58690 GCA_000313835.2 Heliconius melpomene melpomene | reverse complement strand
TGCGAGAGCTCGGACTCGAGCACTATTACTGTCGTACCATTTCGGAATCCAGATTAAATGCGCCAACTTTTAAAGTTACTAGCAAAAACAATATAGTATATTTTTTTATAGTACAGTTGGTTAAAGTTGGATGTAGTAAATATTTTGAATTTAAATTTTGGCAAAAACACCACATTTTATTGAAAACTAATGCAGGTATGTTTCAATCTTAAACTGTAATTCACAGAAAAGTTACTCATGATTACATTACAGAAAAAAAATGAAGAAAGAGTAATATTTGTAGTCCTGGGACTTGAAAAACTATCACAGGTGTCGGTTTTTCCGATATTTTTTAAAATCAATATAATATCAAAAATACATGACAAAGATTTTTTTTTATATTTTTCTGATAAGTGTCACGACTTGGTCTATCACCTGGTTTCGTTTTATCGTTGACTCCTGGGACACCCTGTATATAGAAAAACTAGAATTATTCTACAAAAGGTATGAAAATTTTTACTTAGAGAGAGACTCCACTTGCGGCTCTTGGAAGCTGTCAACGGGTTTTCAAAAGGCGCTAAATCCTGCATGCTTAAAATTATATTCAATATTTTATTCAATCTTTATTAAAGCAGTAATGAGTTTCAGTAGTCAGAAAAAAGTGAAGACTGCTAATTTCTTTCAATCTATCTGAAGTAAACATCCAAAAACATACAGAAACCCATTTATTTCCAGGTTTCGGAACCCCGACCCAATCTAATTCGACATTCGAGGCGTTGGCCACACAAAACACGTTGACGTTCGGTAACCTAGCGCAGCAGACCACGCAACCTGCGCAACCTCAACCGCCCACTTTTAATACGTATGTTTTAATTAATTTTATTTAATCGAAGCCTTGGCGGCCGTGTCGCAGGAGCACAAGGCTGTGACTGTAACGCGACTGTTGTGGGTTAGATCCCCTTCTCGAGGGAATGAATTATTAATAAATAGTAATTCATTTCCTCGGGAAGGGGAATATTTTCATTTCTTTCTTCTTCTGGGAACAAGGCAAAATGCGAGGTTGAGCCAACACGCAATGCCGCTAAAACTTCGGCAGAAATTGGGGAACGGAGTGTTTTAACAGATTCCCTCTGCCTAACCTGTTGTGTACGAGATACAGCGTGAACAAGTTTTATTTATTTATTTTTAGTCACGACTCAGGTGCACAAACGCGTGGCTGTAAACGCGACAGGTTGTGGGTTAGATTTCTACTGAAGGAAATGAAATATTTTATTTTAGTTCCGTCACTCAACACGTAATATCTCAAGAAAATGAGGAACGGAAGTATCTTAATTGGAAAAAAAGAATTCTAACACTAGGTTTCCTGGTTCTCTCCACCTAACGTGCTATGGAAAGGGAGGGAAGAGAAGTTAATAATCAAAAACATACAATCCAGCTAAAATATAAATAACATAAAAGGGTTATGAAAAGATAATATTATATATTAATTCAACAGGTCTCCCTCTTTCACTGGTTGGCGCGGCTGATGATTGTATTATAAAGAACGTGCCTCAAGAAGCAGGCACTAAAAGACTGACAAAAATAGCTTCGATATCAAACAAGTGTCAATAGTGATGTGTAACTGATTAATAAATATAGTTTTTATAATTTTTTTGTTTATAATTTTGCATTTTTAACCTTTTGCTTACAAATTAATTCAGTTTTTAAATTTCGCTCTTATAGTGTTAGTAATTATTGATATTTGCATAGGGATAATAAATAAAAATGTATCCTTGTAGTATGTTATAAATAACATGGACATTTTATTAAAAGAAAATGTTAAAACTACAATAAAATTTAAAGAGTTCCCCAGGATCCTATCATCAGATCTTGACATGGTCACCATGGGACCAACTGTGAGGTATACCTTTTCTTAGGTATAACTTATTTTGTGTAATTTTCATGATCAATAAATAATATGAAAGGATTGTTATACTTTCTTTTATATTAAGTTTTTAAAAATGTACTTTTTTTAAAGCGCATTATTTTAATGTGTCAGATTTCATTTTTTCAACTTAGGTACAGTACGATCGACGATACGTAGTAATTAATATGAATAATATGATACATAATCGTGAGTGTCTTAACACTAGGTTCCCTCTAACTACAGCTCTGGGATACAGCGTGAAACAAAAAAAATGTATTTTTTGTAAAGTTTGCTGGAGTGGAATCTTCCAATTTAATTAGCGTAGATAAACAAATACGTTAAATAATAACTTAGTCTGATATGAAATATACGAGCACTTAAATCTCGTGACAAGCTTTGCAATCATATAAATTATGTAATAATGTTATGAGTTAATAGTAAATGTTTTAAGTGTAAAGTTACTATATAAAACATTTATTTGACCACAACAATAACGTATATCGATATATTTTTTCGAGTGATTGATATTAACTAAAACTCTTTCATATAAACATCAATATATATTTTTATACATTTTATATAGAATAACTGTTAAATACAATTTGCAACCAAATTATTGGAAATGGCTCTTCACTAAAAGTGCTCTCAATCAGTTCAAGTGCACTAGCACGGGTTATTCAGGCTGTCGAATATATTTTTTTATTGAAAAGCACGTTTCACTTATGACGTCTAGTAAAATACTTTAATTAACGATTTTGCTATTTTATTGCTTTTGGTCTGTTGTTAATAAATATATCGAAACTATCTAAGAGATCTGTATCATATAGTGACATAAATAATAAATATCCAAATAAAAAAACGGATACGTAAAATTTTAAATATAGTTACTTTAAAAATATAGTTCATTTGTGTGATATATCTAATATAACATCTAACACATTTTCCCTAAGATACGCGCATCAATATATATTACTGTTGTTATGAGAAGTGATGAAGACAAATGTGATTTTTGGGCCGCTACCCAACACGCTGTACCTACAAAAGCCAAGAAATATAGGAGAAATAAGTATAACTGCCAGAAATGTTATGCCTTGAATTACTTTACAATTTCTTAAGCAAAACACTAATACTTTAAATCATCTAAATGTTAACTCGTTTTATGAAAAACAAAAGAAATAAGCTGTTTCCCTTTTTTATTTAGACGAACATCAAGAAACAATTAAGTTTATCTATCTGATCTAAAATAGAATATACCACCATTTTTTTTAGTAATAGCAATTTTCAAAATGAAACGTCATAATATATATCTTGACATTGACAGTGACAGATGATTTACAGTGCAACTTGCACTAAATATGTATAGCAAAGTGTATTTCACACGGATTTTTTTGATATAACTGAGTAATATATAGTGAATTTAAACTTACTTCTCAACTATGTTTAATTTGTGTTATATTTTAAAATTATACTGCTTCTAAGCACACAATGTGGGTTCTGTGTGTTACAATATTTCTGTTTTGTGCTCGAGGATATGCTTCTGACGAAGTTAAAAGCGATAAAAATGTTATTGTAGACTGTAGTACATTGAGGCTAGGGCAATATATTTGCCCTGATCCTAGTAAAGATCAAATAGACCCAGTAACTCAACAGTTTTATGGTTGTACTAAAGGAAAGGATATTCCTTCTGAAGGAGAAGCTGAGGGTAAGATAACATTCACCTCTATTTAGACTGATTTATACTGTATTACACTCTTTCTTAGCAAGATATTATTATACATTAGTCTGTTCTGTATTTTGTTGTATTTTTTCAGTAAAAGTAGTGATTTGTGCTTGATAATCTTAGCACCTACCTTGTAAAGATTTTAAAAATGTAATGGATTTTGTTTGGTTGGATGACTGATTTTTTAACTTTATTTATATTGTTTTCTTTTTAGTGTTCTGCATAGCAGCAGATGGTATAATATGTAATGACACTAAGAATTCCACATTCACAAGGAAAATGCCATGTAAATGGACGTAAGTGACTCATTTTTTTAAATAGGTAATCTTGTGAGAAACATTTGTTTCTCATAAGTAATATTTAAAAATATTCACAACTTTATATTCTTTGTGTATTTTCAGAAATGGATATTCATTAGAAGTCACTTTATTATTGTCAGTTTTCCTGGGCATGTTTGGGCTAGATAGATTTTATTTGGGCTATCCAGGAATAGGATTAGCAAAGCTATGTACCCTTGGCTTCATGTTCCTTGGGCAATTACTAGACATTATACTGATAGCTGCACAAGTAAGAGTTTTAATATTTAATTATTTTCTAATTTATTTGCTTTTTTTAAAGGCTATAATTGCTATTGTGGTATAGTGTCTAACAGTAAATGTAAAGAACCAGAAAATCCACAATGGGTTCAATCCGTAGTTAGATGGAATTATTTTGATTTCCTACTCTAAGTAAGATAAAGATCAGCATTAAGATATACTATTAATTAATCATATAATATCTAATATGGGCAAAGAATAAATAACAGACTGTCCATGGCAGCCTGACAATAGGTTGTGCTCTGCTTACTCTGCTATATGCAGATAAGCAGAGAACTTAATGTATCCTACATTAAATAACAATTTTGGAATATTAAAGAAATTATGAATTATTAAGCCATATAAATAAATATTGCATTATTTAATGTCATATTCTATACACAGTTGATCACATGGCACTGGCAGTAGTAGCTATTGATATTTAAATTGAGAAATACTTATGAATAAAATTAAAATTCATATCTTCAGGTAGTTGGCCCAGCAGATGGTTCAGCATATGTCATCCCATACTACGGCGCCGGGGTTACTGTTGTAAGGAGTGATAATGAAACATATCTACTCCCACAAGCTGATTGGCATAATATCACTTGACAGTGGGGGACAATATCCTTTGAGATTGATGAGGATTACGAATGGACTTAACATGAACCCTTTGTTCTAGTGACCATTTTCCTCCAAGGTTACGATAAACTGTGATTATCCAATTTTATAGGTAATAATCAGAAATATAATTACAAAAAAGATGTCAAATTTAAAAATAATTGGTTTTGGTTTTGTTATAATACTGTTAAATAATTATTTAAAATTACATACCCAATAAAAATAGTGCTAATTAACTGTACATAATATTTTATATGAATAATAACTTGATTAGATTAATGCTTATTTTCTATATAAATAAGGTGTAAAAATGTAAATAAAGTTTTTTTAAATGTATATTCATTTTATTTTATAAATAAATATCTACATATTATTTACACTACACTTAAGTAAGTTGAAGGGAAGTCTCAAGTTGGAGCTACATTTTTTTCTTCCTCATTATTTTCAGAATCATACAATGACACATCTGAAGGTGGTGCTAGTAGAGTAAATATCACAGGTATATTGGCTAACTGTGGGTTGTTATATTTTTCTAATAATCTTATCCATGACAGCAATGAATCTCTCGAGGATGTTCCTGTTATGATAATAAGAATATTTGGATTTTAAACTTTTTCCATACCAATTGATTAGTTCACTAGCATACATTATTATGTTGTTATTTAGTAATTCACAAGTTTGGTTTGAACAAAAAGGTAGAACAATTAAGTTATTTAATTATTTGCTATAAGTATGGAAATACTAATGCAAATTATGAGTGAAATTACCTAATTTCAATCATAATTTGCATTAGCATTTCTATGCAAGTTCATTTATTGACACATGGTACAGCTTTATTTATGTGTCTTATGGAAATTATTTTATTATAATAAATATGTAATCAATATGTTGTGTTGAGACACATTTCTCTGTTTTCTATCCAATTTTGAGACATTGCTTATTGACTGGTAGAACTCAATGACTTCCTTTGTCTTACCAGTGCCCAGAACTGAATAGAATTAATTTCCCCCAGTGGGAATTGGACTTACAACCATAGCCAAAAGCTTTCCCACTAGACCACATTGGCTTTTATTACTTTAATATATAATTTTTATATAAAGAATTTAAGTTAATAAATTACAAATTAAAATTTAAGTTAAAAAATTTAAATTCATACCTGTGGCACACACTGCAACAATTGTCCCGTCATCTTGTTCATGTACTGTACTTTTGACTTGTGGCAATGTTACTTTACCTATAACACCTGGTATGCTGGGAGGTTTCTCCAAATTTGACACATCTAAAAAAAAAATTTGTTGTACTAACTACAAAAAGGAAAAAATTTAAAACCCTTTCATATTATAAATGCCTTGTCCTTTAATTGAAACTAGAAAAAATAAATATAACACATTAAAATTTTATGTCTTAATGAGAATGGAGTTTCTTAACACTAGAGTCCCAGTTTTCCTTTGCCCACCCTACTATGTGTGGAATACAATGTCAAATGAAAGAAAATATTTAATCATACCATCCAAATCAGTATCATCATTATATTCAGGTCTCGTCTTTCCTAGCAGAGTGTAGTATGTAACAACATGATGTCTTAAATACACATTGTATGGGCCTTTAATTGTTAAAGGTACATCAACAGGTTGTTCAGCCAGTAGTACTTGCTGCATTCTACTTTGTCCACTTACTATCCATGTTTTATCTAATGATGCCTCTATTTCTTCTGTCTAGCAAATAATTTTGAACTTATATACAATTGAAATATGTGATTATTTGGTGGAATTCATATAAATTTGTATAGAGCCTGTTGTGGTGCAGCTGTATAGTATCTAATTGTACATTGTATAGTTGTAAGCTCATTTATGTGATAAGACAGCACAACAGTAACTTCAACAATATAGAAATATCTTGAAAGATGGACAGAAAGTAGGAAACAAAGTGTTTAACAATAGGTTCTTTTTTTCTGCTATAAGCGGAATACAATATGAAACAAAAAAATCTATATAACTTTGTAATAGTTAAATTTCAAATTATCACCTGCCAAATATTAATATGTGTATCAGGATCTACTGAAGATATTCTTTGGATTGCAAGTTTTGCAAGTTCTAATGTGTCACCGGGAAGTTCTTCAGGCAAGTGCCATGGACTAAGATTTTTAAACTTAGGCATCCAATACATCATTCTCCAAAACTTTCTTAAAGGTATACCTCTTTTACCAAATATATTTAACAACATCTGCTCCATTTCTGAATCTGGCATTACTCCTAAAAACAACTTATATTTTAAGTTAAGATGTAGAAAATTTCTACTTAACTTTTCATATACACAAGTTCATTAAATAAATTTTACTAACCATTATTTTCCATTTGTTCTAATAAATCAACTGCACACTGTTGTTGTTTAGGATAGTGCAAAAATTCGGCTTGAAAGATGTTAGTAGGTATAAACTTTCCCTTTGGCAGTACTTCTATCAAAGCTTTATATACTTCTAAATCCTTTTGAACACCAAACTCCACCATTCGACCTAATGCGGCATAAATAAATTCGACGTGACCACGGCGTCTGGTGTCTCGATCCTCAAACATTTTTATTACTTCTAGATAAGTATTCTTAGTTTTTTGAGGTTTTGCTAAAAATGGATCGTACGTAACTAATTTCTTTTCTGAACCTTTCCATCTTTGAAATAAAATATTCGCAGAACGAGCTTTAATAAAATTTCTTAAAATGCTATTTACATTCATATTGGAAATTGGCTCGATATACTGATTTTATGATTTATATTCTTTTATTTACATATCTTAATATAATTTAAAAGAACATTTTAGATTTTCAAAAATTTTGGTTATGTTTACGTTTCAGTCATAATGACATTTCTGTTCTAAAGATAAGACAGACCTTCCTAAAGCACAGATTAATAAATAGTGAATTGCATTGCGCAGATTTTTCTCAAATATTTTATGATATGTATATTTCTTAATTTTGATTTTAAAACAGAAATAAAAAATATAAGCATAGTTTTATTGCAATCAGTAAATTTTGTAATTTATTTATAAAATCAAATTGCTTAAAATTAAAATAAACGTGTCTTTAGTAAAACCATGGAGGCCGTTCATACTTTTGATTCTGTTTTCGCGGGCTAACATTTATCATTCATCCGTTTACCGGTAGTTGAAGTTCTGAATTAAGAGGGTTATGTTGTCCGTATGCGTCGCAAAGTTACGTATATAAATACGTAGTATTTTAAACGAAAATCTATTTTGGATAAAAGTCATTGTATTATTAATAATTCAAGTTATAAACAGTGATATAATATATTTGTTTTAATGTTATTTTCTGTGTATTCTTAAAGTTGATAAGTGACAATGTATAAAGAAAAAGTTTTTAGTGTTAATTTCTTTTTAATACTAGTATTTAGTACAGCTGGTAAGTTCAATATTTTATTAATATAGCAATTAATTTTAGTTATGTGTTAATCAAAACTTGTCGTGTATTTTTTATCATTAATATATACATAGGGCATATATGTGCAATTTTTTTAAAAAATTATATTCCATTAGTAGAATACTTAGCTTATTTTACAGGTATATTCTGTAGATTTTGTATTTCATATAAAGATAATCATATTAAAAATGAAAATGCTTGACATTTTACTGATTGCTTTTTAAATTTATAAATATTTTTAATTTAAATAATTTCTTTTTTAATCTGGTAATAATATATGTTTAAAAACCATATAGATAAGATAACGTAATCGTGACTTCAATAAGTGTAATAAATTTATATTACATACTAACTATAATGGCATTGACTTGAAGTAGTATGCCATTTGCACATGAATTATTAATTATCAGCACACTAACCTGTTTTTTAAACATAATACAAATAACTTAACATAATACAAGTTACTTGTTAGAAAAACATATTTTTTAAATTTAAAGTATATGTTATGAATTCAATAAAAAATAGTAAAATCTTCAATAAAATAAAAACACAATTTCAATGAACCTAGATTTATTTTTTTTAATCATACTCGTTTCTAAATTATCACGAAATAAAAAATGACACTGAAATTTCTTCATTTTTATTTACTTATGTACATTTTTTAGTTAGTTTTTTTTACTTTTTATTGAATTAGTACTTAATTTTAATAATATAAAAATGTTATATAAAATGGGCAATTCCATACTATTTTTTTGTATTTTATATGCATGCCTTATTTCTTTATTTTTACAAACTGACATTTTAGGATTTTTTAAATGTTTTTCCACACTGGATAGAAAATACTTTAAGACAAGACAAGACGCGGTTTCGAGTCCCGATAAGTTTACATTTTTGTTATTTACGTTTGTTCTATTTCAATCAGTTCATAAAATAAAATATATCAATTTAAAGTATTTTATTTGGCAAAATTGGCACTTAAAAGTGACAACATAATGTAATTAATAAATAATTGTATAATTCAAGCGGGCGGAGCCGCGGGCAGATTGCTAATTGTAAATATAATATTAAACACGTGGCGAAGTTGTAAGTAGATCATAAACAATTTACGTAAAGGTAAATGACGTTTTTCTCGTTTATTCTAAGTATCTATTGCAACTGCAATGATATATTCTAATTTTTATCATGTTTATATCGTTGGGCTTTTGGGCTGCGGTCCAAACGCCCACGTATTCTATTTTGCTGTGTTTACTTTTAATCAACTGTCAGACGACGACTATGTATACCTATAAAGCTGTATCATTATTAGATTTTATGTCACTTCCGTAGTGACAGGTCACTATTTTCTGGTTCTTCATTTTTTTAAGATATTTTAACTGTCGCCCAGACATAGTCTGCTCATTTTAGAAAATTTTAAAAATTATTACTTATATCTGTATCTTATTTTTATCTGCTACTTTAATAATGGTTTTTTAATAATAAATGTTTTGCTTTTCTAATATAATCTCTTAGTTTCTTAATAGGTGTAGATAGAAATTATTAAAACGGCCGTTCATCTACATTCACCTACATTTAAAGTGTGATGATTTGGAACATATTTTTACGTTTTAATAATGGCTTTCACTTTTGTCATACATATATTTATCTAAACCTTAAAATAATATTTTTTTGTAGTTCCTAGTGTTACGACACTCTGTTCGTTACCTATAAAGATATAGGTACATAAGGCAATTCATATGGTATTTAAAATTAATTAATTTTTTAAAATTACTTTATTATTTATCTTCTGGATTCAAATATCCTTATAAATATTCTTTATTCTAAAGGTACAGATAAAAAATAAATACAGAAAAAAAATGCTATTTACAATCCACTAAAACATATTTTTGGTATTTGTATTAACATGATTTTAGGATATTTTTAATATTTATTATATTTAGATTACTTGTGTGCCGTTTGGTCTAAGCAGAAAGGTAATGTTTATATAACAAACAAATCTGCACATTTACTACGGACTTAGTACCCGGCCTATGTATTTTATACTTATAAAAATATAAATGTGTACAAATAAGTATGCTTAAGAGGCCAGTTGATTCAAGCGTGTAACGGTAAATGTAACAGGTTGTGGATTCGATTCCCATTCGAAGAAATAAAATAGAATTTTAATTTCTTTGCTCTAGTAGTTCCGCCACTCAACGGGCAATGTGTCGAAAATTCGGCGGAAAGTGGAGGACGGAGTGTCTAACACTAGGTTCTTTCTACCTACAACGTTATATGCGGGATACAGCGTGAAACTGAAAAAAAAAAGCATTTATAGGGAATGCGGGGATTTGTACTACTTGGAGGAATAATTTGAATTTTGATATGAATAAAATTCTCCGCTTTGTTAAGACTAAGCGCGGCGTTAAGTTTCGCTACTTAACAAGCAATGTTCGACATCCATTTTGACCAAAATAGGGATCTAGTAAAAAAAGTACTTATCAATGATGTTAATATAATTAAGTTGTATAAAATATTTATTGAATTTACTTTAAGCGGCGATCGTTGATGAAATGTTTAAAACTATGCATTAATTAACTCAATGAAGCTTTATTCAATTTGGCTTGGTTCAACGGGAATTTATATAATACGAAATGCTTGTTTTAAATATATCTTAATTTATATTTAGTAAAATAGACAAGGTTGAAGTGTTACTAAATATAAATAAAATAAAAGTTTAGATTTTACTTGTTATGTTTATTTTCGTTTATCCCGTCTTCTTCTACTTTTTGTCATTTTGTATCTAAGGCACACATACTTCGTATCTACTACCTACTGTACCTAACGCACGACTTTGCCACAGTGAAGAAAATAAAATATTATATTGTTTTAAAATTTGATCTAAAAACCATTTAAATATACGGAAATCGCAAGTCCCTAATCATATATGAGTGTTTTATATATCTATGGATATTAAACCAATATTGAAAGGTATAATAACGAATACGCCATATTTGTGTCGCTTCCCTTTTAACATAATCTTTGAATCTTATCAGTTTCGGATATACAATGATAAAAAGTTGATTTTATTTTTGCGATGTTACATTCACACAGTAAATATGACTTGGGAAATTATCAAATACAATAATATATAGTTAAAAAAAAACCCAAAAAACACAAACGTCTAGAATTTCTATATAATGTGCTCAGTTAATTACATGACCCGAGTGGTTTACTTGAAGCCTCTGAAGAGTTCCACTATTCAGGTTCTGGCTCCATCATCACACTACCTCATTGATACAATATTATTGAATTGTCACCTACGTATAAGTTCTATGTATCATAAATAGGTCAAATTCTGTTTCTCAGATTTTCTTTTCTTACATAAGTAGTTAGAACTCGACTTACTAAGAGCGTTTTAATAATAATTAAAGACAATTTTGTGTAGATACTTTTTTATCCGTGTGTCTGTTTTTATCAATAAAAAAATTCTTTTTCAATATATTTTTCTGTATATTATATGTAGGAAATTATAATATTTTTTTAGTATAATAAATACAATTTTAACAAATTTACTTTGATCCACTAAAATATTTATATAACAACCAAAAAAACATAAACGCTGACCGTCCAAAATTTATATAGGAAATTTCACCTAACGTAAGCCGCAAAATTTGCAGGTTGTCCAAAATTATCGTTTCATCCTAATTTATATCCCGCAAACGATCACTTTAAATATTTCACCCTACCAACTTATATTGGTATTATTTAATGGTAATCTATTATCGTAAACAATTCTATCCGTACGTTAAACCACTAATGCGTCGCACTAATAAATTTGCTCCAAAAATATTTATTTATATACTCGATGCAAAATAGCTGGTATAGCGTTATTATATTAGTCTTGTGAAGTACCATAAGTAGCGTATACGATTTGTGGTTCGATTTCCAGACAGAGTAAATGAAATATTGAATATTTTCAATTTCTCGCTTAGGTAACGAGGAAAATCGCGGCGTTGAATTTCGCCACTCAACACACAATACCTCCAGAACTTGACATTAGGCGTCTTAATGGGAACGGAGTCCATCTTCCCAAATTCCTTCAGCCTTCCCTTATATGTGCGGGATATAGCGTGAAACTAAAAATGAACGTGAAACTAATAATTCACATAAATGAAAGTGTAGGTAATAAGTAAGTAATAAAGCGAGATTCCTTACAAAATTTCGATAAAGTCAGCGGTCCGTACAAAAAGTCATTCCATCTGGCTGCGATGACAAATGACCCAGAGTGCGTGGAGACATCAGTGAAATAGCCGGTAACTTGATGGGTTCCAGCCCTGATTCACTGGGGAAAAGGATATCTTTTATAGGAATAAAGGATTTGCCGAGACGGTCAAATGTTTGTTAGATATTACTCACTTAGAAGCTGTGATTGTTAATCTTACTTTTTGTTTCTTTATTTTTTAACTTCACACTGTATTCTACATGTAGATGGGTAGGCAGAGAGAGCCTAGTGTGCGATCGCCACCGCCGCTGCGCCGAATTCTGAAGGCAGAGCAAAGAAATGAATATATTAAATATTTCATTTTGTCGACTGGGAATCGAACCTACAACCTGTCGTACACGATTGTCGTACTTAATGTTGTCATGTGGATTGCTTTTCAATATATTATTTTTATTTTTCGTAGCTTTATATATAGATTTCATATAACATTCTAGATTTGTTTCTTGGTGTGTCTAGAGCGATATTTTAACTAAATAGTGATTAAAGCCACCTTTCTTTCTTGAAAGTGAATAACACAGTTGAAGCACCCAGTCTGTGTTTTTTATAAAGAAACTCCAAACTGTTGTCCACTGCCTTCTGTTTGCACCAGTTACTGAAGTGAATTTTTAAATAACAAAAAGTTTTCCTGAGTTTTTAAATATTATAGTGCGAGAATATTATCGATTTACTTGTTTAATAATTCTAAAAGTTTCATTTTATTGATAAATCATGTATTTACTGTAAAATTCTATATGAGATAACTTTTCTGTTACCACATAAATAGGCTACTTGAATTTAAATTGTGTTCTTATCCCATTTATATTATATATAAAAAAATAACTTTTACGTAAAATGTAAATAAATATTATCTTCTTTTTTAGTTTCATATTTTCTGTATCCCGCACATAGCAGGGTAAGTATAGGGAACCTGAGGACCTAGTAAGTGTTAAGACATGTTCCCCACTTTTCGCCGACATTACAATGGCATCAATATTACAACTTCGACTTACTTAAATATCAAAACTTATCAAAAATACTTATTTATAAGATTTTAAAAACTTAAAAAACTCTGCCTTAAACGACACAAAACTTTAAGTAATTAACTGTAATAGCTAGGACTGCAATGAGACAAAGGGAAGGAGATATGAGAGTTCAAGTCTCAATTAGCGACGTGTTAGGCAACTCTGAACTTAGACAGTTGTAATAAACCCAAGTCCAAACAATTCTTTTAGACTTTAGAGTATATTTCTATATGTGTGTAATTTAATTAAAGGATTTTTAAAACTTAGAAGTTTAATAATAAATAAAATTTTGTTTCAAACGATTTAAAAAATCCTTTGAAAGAATCACGCTACATATATTGTTTGTCATATTCGAACATGATGATCAATTTGAGAAATTTACACTTAGATGGGTCTCGTGACTCTCATTAGAGGTCTTATAACAAAGGTTCCTTAACTATTTACAGTTCCTGAAACTTTAGACTTAATTAATTTATATTGATGAGAATTTTGCACCCATTTGGATAATAACTGGCCATTTCAGACCTGGTGACCTTAAATAGTCGAGGGAATTCCTCAATTCTAGAAGTTACCGTCTGTTAGGTTTAATTCATATTGTTAAAGCAGCCAAAAAGTTTAATTTGTACAAAAATAATAATTAATTAAGTTTGGAATTTCAAAATTATAAAAAACTTATATAATATTTTTGTTTAACTAAATCGAAAAACGTATTACTCTATGTTATGTCAGTCTTTTCTTTTGTTAAAAATAATAGTCATACAATTTACGAGGTAAAAATTTCCTGGTTGTTTATACGAGTATATAGTATAAGTAAAAGTTGATATTACTTGTTCAAGTGTAATTTTCAATGTTGAACAAACAAGCTTTTATGTAAGCGAGTGCAGGTTTTAATCTTCTTGATCTTACTGTAGTCTGTTCCTCAAGGTCCCTAGTATTGTTTTCTGTTGTTTTCGTTCTTAGCATATGGTGAACCTTGAAATTTATAGTGGATATTAAAATTGTTACCACTCCAAAGTTTGTATGGCATAAATATATTTAATTACAAGTTAAAATTGTAGTTTTAAATGTTTAACTTATTTATTTTTTGAAGCTCTGACGGAATTCATGGTAACTAAGCATACCAATAACAAAACTATACAAATTTGATTTATGATCTGCATTGTTTTTGTACTAATGAATTTATGAGAAAGATATTTTGTTCAGAGCGAAGTAAAAACTCATATAGGTACATTGTTTTGGACTGGACTATCCTGAATTTTTAACCTAGCTTCGACATTTTATGATATCAATATACAATTTTTATTTTACACCTTGGGTGGAAGAACCTGATGACTCCTTTATCTGGTATAAATAAATAAACATGAAAAAAAAATCATGCTCTATCTCGCATATAGTAGGTAAGGCAGAGGGAACGTAGAGTTAATACACTCCGTTCTGAATTTTTCGAAGCATTGTTTGTAGAGTGGTGGACATCAACGCCGGGCTTGGTGCCCGAGAGAAGGAATGAAAACATTAATAAATAATAATTCATTATTTCGAGTGAAGATCGAACCAGAACCACCGCGTAACAGTCACTCCTTGGTGCCCTGCACATACACATACTTCAAATATAAATGAGTAGTCTTTGAATTCGTAACCATTACAGTCAAACATCCATATGAAGGTTACTTCATAACTTACCTACTTAGGTAGGTTAAATAAATATATATGATAAGATATAAAAAAATCGCTGACATCATCATGAAAGAAATGAAATAGAAAAAAACGAGTTTTTCCATATTAATGAATACTCTGGAGATTAGCTTTATGTTACTTAAGTACTTTTATAATACTAATGTAAATGTGAGATAGCGACGGTTGTAGGTTCGATCTCCACTCGAGGGAATTAATTTATATGTTTTAATATTGTCATTTCTTTGCTCTGGCACCAAGGCAAAACTCGGCATTCAGTGCCACAACTCATCGCGCAATACCTTGAAAATTTCAGCGGAAATTGGGGAACGGAGTGTTTTAACACTAGGTTACCTCTGTACCCCACTGTATACGAGATATAGCGTTGGCTACGTGAAATTATTAAAACATTTTAATCATAATGGGACCAGTGTGGTCCCATTCTAGTGTTGAAATTTATAGTAAGGAAACGATCCGGGTGCGATTACGTGGTAATTATCCGTACTCCGATATACGATACTAGGTAGCTTATGAAATAGTGTGTATAATAAATTTTATGATTATTATTTACAGAGTTTCCATATTAATTTATGCCATTTTATCATATTTTAGGACCACTTATGAGAAAATTGTAGTCTATGTTTCAGTATCACTTTAAAAATGTATATTTTTAGGTAAATATTAACCGAAAAGCTAAAACATTTCCTGTTGATAAGAAGCCATTTTAACAATATTATACTACTATTATAATATTTGAATAATTTTATTATAAATTTACGAGTAAATCGCCATTTACAAATGAACAAAATTATGCCCATACTTTTGTTGAAATTTGAATAAAATTTAGAAAAAGCATAATTGTAACCTATTTATATTGAAGAAAACTGTTTTTCTTCAATATAAATAGGTTCTTCTTATCAATAGTAGTTAAACATCTTACGAATGGAATATTACCTAGACGTCAGAAGTTACTTTTCTAAGGCATCCATAGGATGAATCAATTTAATCATTCAACGCTCGTACCATATTCTACGTCAACTAATTTTGTTGATTGAAACATCTTAAATTGGTATCCAATAACACTGAGGTATTAGTGTGACGTGATATGTAAACAGCGTGCACACTACTAAAAATATCGTACGATATTTTTCAGCCAATGAGAACTGGCTTCGTGGTGGGCTTGGCTCCCCACCATGTCTTTGGAATGTATGTAATGTGGCGCTCGAGTCGAGAACGGCACTGTTATAAATAAACAGGTTTAGCAGGACACATCGGTTTCGAGGCCAATGCCATCATATTAGTGAAAGGATATGACAGGAATGAAGTTATTTTATTTTTGGAATTTGCAGCTGTCCAGGGAAAGTCCATATATTAACATCATATGTTACATCAGTCTTTACAGTAGTTACATACACGTTTATAATATACTGTAAAAATGTATACTTTTACACTATGAAAAAATACTGTCTTACTCTCTTACAAAATTAATGATATTACGGTTTTAGTCTTTTAATTTATATTTTTTGTAAATTTATATAATTATTCGCCTTAAAAATGTCACGTTAAAATTACGTTTCTATTCAAGCTATTATTATCTATGAACATTTCCATGTATTCGTAGGCAAATATTTATCTGCGCATACGCATCACGCGAAACAAGAGACCGTTTGACGTTACCGCAAGCGGCATGTGTGGCAAGATAAGAGATAGAAAACAACCATTGATATATAGAGTAATGCTTCATCTTTCGTACCTTATTAAAAGTAAAACATACTATACCCTAAACAAAGAGGCACAAGGTAGTGGGTTCGATTCCTATTCGACGAAATAAAATATTTAATATTTTCATATCTTCACTCTAGTGTCGCAGCATAGCGGAATAGAGTTCTGGCACTAAACACGCAATGCCTCCGGAATTTGTCGGAAGTGACTAGTGTCTTAACACTAGTTTCCCTGTTTCCCATTACGTGTGGGGATCATAACGTCAAGCTAAAATGTGAAATATTATACCTTGATTAAAGATTATAACACCTGTCCAATTATTACTATATTTAAATATGGACAATTGCGTCTTATAATATTCTCTGTAAATACTTACATATATTTATAACGTAATATAATGTTTTTTTTTAAATCGGCCTTGTGAAACGTACACGCTTGGTATCTAGTCTATTTGAATGTTAATTAAAACACAACGAATTTAAATAAATTTCATTGACATTCCACTTATTTTATGTAATAAAATGTTTTATTTATTAAGTAACATTTTTTAATGCTCATTAGTTTTGAATTTAGAAATTTAATCTTGAACGAGTTTAAAAAATCATTAAATGAGATACAACAAAAAAGTTTAAACTATACAGTTTAAACAATAATTTAATTGTGCTTACAGTAAATTATCTTATATATCTTTATCTATGTGTGTATGTAGTAGTTATATATATATTTATTTATATGTATGTATATTGATACGGCTATATGTATTTATATATGCTTTGTATGTGTTATGTATGGTAAATATATATACATTTTCCTCTGCCTTAAGGTTGCCTGGCAGAAATTGCTATTAAGCAATAAGGCCGCCTTTTGTACATTTATATAATGTTATTGTATTTTTGTGTCTTTTCTTGGGTGTACAATAAAGAGTTATTATTATTATTATTAAATTACAGATCAAAAAAGAGATAGCAAAACACCTGTATATTTAAAGGCCTGTCGCCTTTGTGCAAGCTGTAATTAAAACTAAAGTTGCAATTGTTTTTATGAATACGAATATCGTTACTGCTTTAAATTCAACGAAAAACTAGTATTTTACATCATGCGGGAGCATTCCACAGTTCTATATATGTATATGACCTTGCATTTTTTAAAACAATATATATTCGTAATTAACATTCGATATTTTAAATATTATTAATAAGTTTATTATTATAAAATTTACAGAAAAATTAAATAATAAGAAGCAGTGAAGAAACAGAGAAATATGGTACCATTTTACTAAACGTTTAAAAATATATATCTTAAACTTATTGTAACTTGTATTGATCAAATAGCATCTTTCTGTACATCGTGAAAGTAGATTGCAATATCAACAATTCTAATCCATTAGACCACATAATCAAACTAAAAGGTGAAGAGACTAGTCCTAACTGGAGCACAAGCATGTGACTGTTAACGCGATAGGTTGTGGATTCAATTCCCACTCGAGGCAATAAAATATTTTCATTTCTCCGCTCGGGTGTCAAGGCAAAACGCGGCGTTCAGTTCCGCCTTGCAATGTCTCGAGAATTTAGTGGAAACTGGAGCACGGAGTGTCTTAACACTAGGTTCCCTCTGCCTTCCCTGCTGTGTGCGAGATATAGCGTAAAGTTTTCCATCCTTAAATATAGTTGAGACTACTTAATGAGCTGAGAATTGAGAGACAATTATTAGTGTACTTGTAGAGATCTTATGTTAACGATGTTAATTCACGATTAATTACAGTTAAATGGAAATAATATATTTAATGATTATATGCAACTGTAATGATCATATCATTAATCATTAATTGTAACTATCATCAGTTGTTTAATTATCTGGATGCTATAATGATCTCAAACACAGAGATCACATAGCGGAGATGAGCGTCACATATATAATCAATATCTCGTTATAATCCCATAGCCAAAACAATAGCTTGTTAATAATTGAAATAATAAAGTTCTGTTATTTCTTTATTAATTACTAATTGGAATACTATTTAAATATGCTTATTACGGTAGCCTCTTGAAATCCTTTTGTTATTTTGAAAATAGAACGCTATAATTTTTTTTATACTCTACTATATAGGCATAGACAAGTGCGCATAGATAACATATTTAAATTATTCTTACTGTACATATTTATGTGTTAGAAATATAAGGAGGGGATGTATAATTGATGAAAATTATTGCTATTGGTTGAGAGTTCTAATTAGAGAGAAGTGCTAGAGAGGTATATCATTCATTTATAAAATGTCAGATTAAAATTTAATTTCTAGTTTGCTATAATTATAATGATCCTGTTGTGCAATAGTATATAATTACAACGGATTTTCATTTCCTTTTACTGTTTCGGTGTTATTTGTGAAAATATGTTGGGAAATATATTCGTAACGCTGATTTGTTATTTTTTTCAATTCTATTGTAATTACAAGAACAGATAATTAATATATATTTTACCTATTTTTTTTACATAAAAAAAAATCTAGATACTAATGTTTTTGTTAAATGCTGATGCTATTTATTACTTATCTATTATTACTTATGTAGATTGTAGTTGATAAAACATAATAAATATAGCTTTTTGTATTTGTCAACAGCTGCTGTAAAAGAAAATTGTAACAAGGAAGAAGATCTTCTCCAACGATGCTCAATGTCTTTACCAGTGCTCAGCTCATCAGATATCTCTTTCGCGTTAACCAGGGAAGAATTGGATAAGAGTTGTGTGTGAGTATAAAGATAGAAAAATCTCTCTACTACAATCACAAGATTTTAATAAAAGGAGAGATTTTATTTTAAATAAACAATATAATTATGTAGGAGTACTTAAAAAAAATATTATCTTCTACTTTATTTTGACTTTATTTCTGATATGAAACGAAAATTTTAAAGTTATCGACAACGTTCTTTATTCCTTGTTTTCTTGTTATGGAAACATTTTCCGTTACTTTATTTATGAACGAGAACTTCCAGCTGAAGTTTTACAAGCAAGACTGCGTTAGCACGGAGGGGGAACTTTGAACGAAATGGCACGTAATAGTTACCCCATCTTAATTTAGTGTTCTTGTTTGTGGTAAATAGCAATTTGACGCTAGTCCGACTGACTAACTTTACTGGCCGCTTGATTGGACCTTTGAATGGCCAATGAGGCTCTTAGTTGAAATTTTGGTCGACATAATTATTGTTTAAAATTATAAACGTCACATTTGCCCGCTTTAACAGAAATTTCACGACTAAAGTTCATATCAGGTCAATTTAGTATGTCCACTATAATTATGTTTATATATAAATTATAATATGTTGTCATATTATGAGGCCAGTCGTGAGACTGTATTCGTAAACGCGACAGGTTTGAATTCGATTCCGACTCGAGGAAATTAAATATTTAATATTTTTATTTGTTTTATCTCTTCACTCTGGTCTCGAGGCAAAGCGCGCCATTGGGTTCTGCCAGTCAACACGCAATACCTGCAGAAATCGATGGAAAATGGGAATTGGAGTGTTTTAACACTAGGCTCTCTCTGCCTATCTTACTGTGTGCGGGATACAGCGTGAAGCTATAATACTTTTAATCTTGCTATTCTACATTAATATACTCTCAGTAATTGCGGTACAAGTTAATTCATAATTTATCAAATAATTAATCATAATTTATAAACAATTTCTCAACAAACTCGAGACGTTATAATAAATTTATTAATTTCACAGCGAACTGCGACTTGGCATAAAGTGTATAGATAACTACACCGAAGTTTGTATGGACAAGAACAAACAGGCTATGTTTAAAAAGATATATTCAGGGATAACGGAGGTTGTCCAAGAGTTGTGCACGAGAGGGAAGTACCAGGATGAGTATCTAAGACATGCTGATTGCGTGAAGAACGTACGCCCAGAGTACGAAGTATGCAGTAAGAACTATGAAGTCACCCTGACCACACTCAGCAATCACCAGAAGACGGAAGAATATCAAACTGATGAAGTTAATGTGGCTGTAAATCAGGAGAAATACTTGAGGACTGTTTGTTGGTGAGTAGAATACTGCAAGTGACCAACTAATTCCAATATTATATTTTGTTGCTACTTATATATTTATATACACATTGAGCCCATTGTGGCGCTGGGGGCACAAGGATGTGAATGTCATGCGAGGATTGAGGGTTCGATCCCCATTCGTAGGAGTGAATTATTAATATTTTCATATCTTCAACATGCAATGCATATGTAAAAATTCGGCGGAAAGTGGGGAACGGAGTGTCGTGGCACTAGGTAAACCTAGTGCTAAGACTACTTCTGCTTACCCTGTTATGTGCGGGATACAGATTTATTATTATTATTATATTCAACATGTTATAACACTTTCGCCTTTCGTATCGTTTTAGAATAGAAAAACTAAACACACATACTCGTAGATATATTTTACGTTAATTTGTTCACGGTTTCGGAGATAGTGTAAATATTAGTATCAAAATTATGACTAAAATAGAACTTTCATTCATACTATTTTAAATTTTGCATTATTCATATTACACTAGTGTTTAGCGGTGCGATTAAAACATCCATTAAAATTTGTACTACATGAATAATTAACTAAAGTTTTCATGCATAGAGATACAGAATGTTAATTTATTTGATTTCTATGAATTATTCCGTCAAGACGAGCAACCTATCAACCAAC
>HE670754.1:25078-36383 GCA_000313835.2 Heliconius melpomene melpomene | reverse complement strand
AGTTATTTAATTCTCATCATGAATATTAGATGGTCGAATTCATTAAGATGTTCGATAAATTATAAGGGCTGCCTCATTAATTATTACTTTCACAAACTCGTTTACTTATAGGCAATTTTAGTATGAGCGTTGAAAGATTTAATATAAATTGTTTGTTTATGATCGACCTAGTCAGATTGGACTTGTTTGAATTTTGCCCAACACAAATATTGGCTGTGGTTGTGATGATGCCGTGGCCGCGACTGTTTGAAGTTTAGTAATAAATTATAAATGCATAATAATTTATGATATTAACTTGGATAATGGAAATATTCATTCATTTTTTCTACATTTTTAATTGACAGAAATTATTATTATGTGGAAAATTATATTTTTTACTATATGTTTTATTTGTATTAAATTATTAAGTTCAACACAATTGCCATATCGTAAGTGTTTTGGCATATCGTATTCTTATCGTTGGCATATAATATTCACTTGAAAAAAATTGATTATGCTTAAAATGTTTTTCATTTTCCTAGTTTGATAAACGTCGCTTTGAAATCAACCATTTAAGTCGCAATGTGTCTAAATCATGCCTTTTCTTCTAATACAGTTTCCTATTATATAATATTTCATGTTTACACTTAAAATTAATTTAGCTATTGCATTTCTAGTGTTGAGATACTTCACCTAGTGTTGTGACACTTCGTCAAAAATATTAAATAGTTCATGTCCTCGAGTAGGAATTGAACCCACAACCAGTGGCGTTCACAGCCACAACTGGCCTCAATAATGTAGATAATGTATTCAAAATATTTAAAATTATTCAACCAGCATCGCAGGACTTGCACATCGCTGACCACGCAGTTGCACTATGAAAAGATAAACTATTTCCTGTAAAAAATCCGAGTGAAACGCAGCGAAACGTGTGAACGGCGAAATAAGAGAATCTAAAATCATTTGCAGCAGAATACTGTAGAATACTAATTTTGTGCTAAAGAAATTGGAAGATACCGGTAGTGCTGGGTACACTACCGGTATCTCGAGATTGAGATATTAATTTATTTGAGATAGAAATCGATTAATACACAAATATGCTATTTATACAGCTTATAGGTAGCTGTCTAATAATATATTAATAGAATAGAAAACGTCAAGTTACATAAGTTAATTCTTATGTTTTAATATTTAAAATTGAATATATTTTATATTCTTTGTATTGTAAACATCAAATAGATAAGTTTTATTTCTTTCTGTATTTATAAGTATTGCAAAAAGTGAGAAGCTGTTTCTTAGGATATATACGTGTATTGAATTAAATCGAAGCCATGTGCTCATCGCAGTCAAAATTATTTTATCTTAAAAATATTTTTTTTATTTAATTTTCAAAATCATCGAAAATGTACCGATCTAGTAACTATTTACAATACGTCATTAGAATTCCGTAGCGCTATACAACAAAATTGGATTATTTCAACACTGGCTTTATAGTAAAAGTTCGTCTTGTTTAGATAGTTAATTGAAATGTACTCTCGAAGTTAGATTTAAACAAAACCTCGTTTGAAGCTAACGAGTAGAACTAAGCTTTCGACAAAGTAATACGACAAATGCATAATATATTTATAATTTTTAAGCTCTCTGATATATTTTCTGGAAATAGTAAGTTCGTATAGTTTAAATTATTAAAATCTGATGTACCTCTGTAATGGTGGCGCGTCTCCTTTGTGGTGTTACTTTTGAGCTCCTCTCGAAAAATGCAAAAAAGACGTTTCCATTTTTATCTTGTCCATACACATTATATATTTTAGTGTTAAGACACTCCGTTCCCCATTTTTCGCTGAATTTTTAAGGCATTACGTACTGTATGGCGTAATTCAACGCGAAGAAATGAAAATATTAATAAATAGTGATTCATTCTCCCGAGTGGGGATCGAACCTACAACGACCTGCCTCAGTAATTCAAATGTAAATAATATTACTATACAATATTTGGAATTTAAAATACTATAACTTACGTAATATAAGTATTTACGTATATTTAAATTATTTAAAAAATTAAATTAAATTACCATATAAAGAAGCCTAATATATGGATGTTAGGCTAGTACGAGTATATCGAGGTCTATTATTATCTGTGATCGTTCACATTAAGCAGCTAATTAGTTCGCACTGATATACGGTTTCAGTTCCGGGTGACGTTTGATCTATATTAAATTAAATATACCTTTGCCATGACGTGTTAGTTTAGTGAAAATTGTTTAGTCATTTAATAATTGGTTTTATTTATAACATTTCATATATTATATTATATTTGATGATTTACATTTCGTGTTTAAAATCTCTCCGCTTTCCATTTGCTTATTTGAGTAACTATAACTTATAAAGAGTTCTCGTCTGAAAAGTAATTTCTTTGCAGTTCCTTCCAAGAGTACTTGTTGTGCTCGGAGCGAACAGTTCAGAGGTCGTGCGGGGACGAAGCCGCTCTGTTCACGAGTGCATTCCTCAAGCGTATGGCTTCAAATATTATTAGGGTTTGTATTATTTTAATTATTATTTTTTATTTTTTAATTGTTTATATAATTGTATTTTACTTTTGTATTTTTATTTTTGTGTTTGTATTTTTATATTTGTATTTTTATTAATTATCTTATTACATTTAATGGTAAAAAAATGGTATTCAAAATTAAAACATCATTTTCATATAAACCCAAAATATTTACTATCTGTAATCTAATAAAAACTGTAGTCAATTTTCCAACGCGTGTATCGTATAATCGTTCTTTTTTTAAATTTACAGAATTTCTGCTTCGAATATCGGGGTCAGGAATGCGACTTGGCAGACAATGCGACATCGACGGGCCACAGTTCTTTATTAATCTTAACATTGATTCTAACATCACTACATCCCTTTATAACTGGCAGTTTGGTACCAACATAAGGATTTTTTCCGAAAAAAGAAATCTATTTTAAAATTAGAATGTGTTTTTATAACTGGCAGTTTGGAACCAACGTAAGGACTTTTTCGAAAAAAGAAATCGATTTTAAAATTAGAACGTAGCGGCGCGTGCCCTCAGTAATTACTGACTGTGGAAGTTTCTTGCTAGTTACAATGATGCAACGTTCGGTGAACTGTACATAATTAATATAGGTGGATTGTTTCAGTTCCTCGCAGTTGGTTAAAGTTGAAATTATTTAGTGTAATGTTTTAATAATCTTATTATAGTCCTTTGTGGATTTAATGTGTTATTAATGTTTGTATTTTGACTAAAAACATAATTGGAGAAAACGAAGTAAATATTGTTATCATGTAGTTTATTTTAAATTTATTCGGTACTTAGTTAGTTTAATAATTAAATTATGATTTTTTTAATTATTCGTACTTACAAAAAAAAAACGGTTTCTTTACTTCCTTATATACTACAATGTATACAAAAATAAACTTACGTAAAATTGTAAACGATATTTACATAATAAGAATTAGTAATGAAAGAAATAATATCTAAAATTCATCATAGTCGTTAAATAACTTATAATTTCATCTATTATTATTATATTGTTACAATTAAAATATATATTTAATATTTGTAAATATTATTTTATTAAATTAGGAAATTTGTATAATAAACGCGGCCTTTTAAATTAGATTGTAAATCTCATTAATTTTGTCCCATGGAAATTGTATTAGCATGTTTATAGTCAGTCAAATTGTTATATCTTAAACACAGGAAGATTTTCAATGAGGTAAAACAACAATAACAATAAATGACAATATTATTTTATTTCGTACTTATTTTAAAAACATTCAATCGATTTATTGAAATTTTTATTTAATGGCGAAATAAATTGTCTATCAAATTTGTATTTGTTTTGTAATTGTAGATATATTCATTATCAGTAGTCTTAAAATAATGGATTTTTGCGAATGATGGTTTTTATTTTTAAGAAAATTAATTAAGAGGCCGTAGTGGCGCATCGTCGCAGCGCCATTGCAACTGTTATGAGTTCGATTCCCACTGGTGGGGATGAATTAGTTTCATTTCTTCGTCCTGGCAACAAGATTAAGCGTTGAGTCTGGTAACTCAGCACGCTATATCTCGAAAATCAATACAATTTGAAGTAAATAAAAAATATATAGAAATTTAATGTAATCTAACAATTTACAATTGCCATATTCATTCGCAATCGTGCCAAGCTTATTTCTAATATTTAGCTCAGAACATCCTGTGATAGCCTGTAGGTGTGAAGTAGGTGTTGGGATTGCAAATGGACTATGGACATTATATCGTACAGAATTGACATTTTTAGTATTTTTGGGGTCGAATATATCGAATTCACTCCAGTTTCCATGAATTTTATTTCTCCATTTACACTAATTCTTTTAATTAACTCTTATAACTCTTTGTTTCTCTATTTACAGTATTATTTAATTACAAAGACTAAGCCTTGAGCAACCTTATAACCGATGACCTAATTAGTTTCTATATTTTACAATAGCTACGTAAAGTTTATGTCAATTCTTTAGTTTATTGTAATATATTTTATCAATGTAGAAAATTATTAGGTTTTCATTTAAATTATACATTTTCAACCTGTGTAACTTGGAATAATATTTTCAACCATGTATATTCTCGTATAAATTTTATTTTTTTATAAAAATAATAATTTTAAATTACGCTTAAACCTCACAACATGCAGGTCCATTGTTCGACGGGAACCTTTAGAATTCTTTCCGCAACGGAACGGTCGCAGTAGAGTACGGTGTAATGAGCATGTTCCATTAATGAGATTTCGTTAAAGTTTTGTTTTGAAGCTTGAGGTTTGCGTTATTTCCAGTAGATGTATGTACTAACTAGTGTATGTAAATAGTAATTTTAGTTAAGTAACTGGTAACACGCCAGGTGGAGTGTACGCCTGGAGCTTTGTTAATTTAGGAAATAGGTATGAGTTTTATTAAATTTAGAAACTCGTGTTGTATACTATAATATAGTCGTGTTGCATAAAAATTTGTTGATTTTTTTAAAAATAAGTTTTATTTTCCAGGCCAGTCGTGGTGCAGGAGCACTAGCGTGCGACTGTGAACGCGACAGGTGGTGGGTTCGATTTTTACTCGAACTATTCAATGTTTATAATTCCTCGCTCTGGTAACGAAGCAGAACGCGGTGTTTAATTTCTTCAGAGTTCGGCGGAAAGTGGGAAGCGAAAGTGTCTTAATGAGAACAGAGTATCTTAATATTAGGTTCCCAGGTACCCTCTGCCTATCCTGCTTTGTGAAAATATAAATAAATAAAAATAAAATAAAAATGTTTCAGTACGATGATAGTGGCTTTTACAATGTTCCGGTGATCAATAGGATTTTTTTTGTACCTACCTTGGATTATGAGATAGGGAATGAAGCTCAAAAAAACTTTCATTATTTCGCTTCGCAATTTATTTTACGTATTTTAGGTACTTATGTAATAAATAATTTCTAAATTATGATTTGGAAAATTAATACAAATATTAATGATAATTAATATTGATAATTACAAAATTTGAAAAAAAATAGATAACTAAATTTGTATAATCTTTTTTTTTTGAGAAAAGCAATCAGGGATAATAAAATTGTATCTAACATTTATTGAGCCATTTTTTGTAAATGTTACCTTGTTATATTCATTACAACCACCCTGTATCATCTTTAATTTTTTATTATTTTTTAAATATTCATTGATAAATTTATATGTAAGTAAGAAAAAATTGTAATCTATTAAAAATATACATAATTTTTCTTAATCTCGAATATAACTCAAATAATTTTTTATAGAAAATTAAGTTATGAAGTTGTTACCTAAAGTTTTTATAATGCAAATAACCGTACTAGAATATGATATTTTATATTTATAAGATAATATTTTGCACACTTAGAAAGAAAGTGGTGTAACTTAAAATTCGTATAACTTCTGATTTAACTAAAAAAAGTGATTTTAAAAATGCTTTTCTAAATTTTTAAGTTGCGTCACTTTCACTCTGAGGTTGCAATTAAAATTTTTAAATGACATTAAATCTTATTAATTGTTCCTACATATCATTACTCATTTTATAATATGTTATAATCGGATAGCAAGGTTTTTATGTAAATATTTACATAGAAAATTAATATTTTATATTATAATTTAGAAAATAATCCATATCCAAATATTAAATGAGATTATTGAATAAAAATAAATAGCCTCGTGCAAATTAGAAACGAAGTTTTATTTTTGTGGCTTTTTCTAATATAATATAGGTATTTAATTCACATTTGTTATGAATCAATGATGAAGTCGTCGATAATTGTGCATATAAAGAAGAAAATAAAAAAGTTCCGCCACTTATCGTAATGCCTTCAGAATTCGGCGGACAATGTGAAACGAAAGTTTCTTAATGTAGACGGAGTACATTTGGTTCCCAGGTTCCCTCTGCCTATCCTACTATTTATTGGATGCAGCGAAAAAAAACTAGAAGCTAAATTTTCGGCAGAGGGAAAGAGAAATTGCCAGTAATAAAATAAATACTTAAAAGGTCAAATATGTGAATAAAATATTATTTTATATTTTGTGAGACAAGGAAAGGTCGCCCATTTAAATTATAAATAAATATATCCGTTGTTGGGATGAAGAATGGAAAAATGGGATAGTAAATATAATAAAGATTCGTTTCGTATATTTTACAACGTCTACGAAATTAATCACGTTCACGCTGTATTCCGCACACTGTAGGGTAGGCAGAGGGAACCTAATGTTAAGACACTACGTTCCCCATTTTCCTCCAAATCCTGGAGGCATGGGTCTTAAGTGGCAGAACCCGGAGCTGGTCTTGGTCTCGATATCGGTACGAGGAAATGAAAATATTTCATTTTCACGAGTGGGAATCGAACCCACAACCTGTCGCGTTTTAAGTCGCACGCATATGCCTCTACAAAGACTGGCCTCACATTTTTTTAAATAACTCTTTAGATTACGGTATACTTGTATAATCAAATTATTAAATTAATACCTAAATAAAGTCCGTTGTAACGTTAAAGACCAATATTTAAACAAATGTTTTATAAAACCATTCTTTAAAATACATAAAAGAAAAATGTAATATTCTTAATACCAATAAAACTAATGTGTTACGTTAGCGAAAAAAAATAATATTCACTCTGTATCCTGCGCACAGCAGGGTATGCAGAGGGAACCTAGTGTTAAAATGTTCCGTTCCCCACTTTCCGCCGAATTTTTCGAGGAATTGGGTGTTGGGTGGTAGAAATCTCCGCCGGGCTTTTGCCTTAGTGCCAGAGCGAAGAAATGAAAATATTAATCAATAATAGTAACTCTTTCCCTCGAGTGGAAATTGAACCCATAATCGTCGCGTTAAATCCCGGGCCACGACCGTCTCTAATTAAATTAGTAACGAAGTTAAATGAAATAAGTTAATGTATAGGCAAAAGGATTGGAAGTAGAACTCCATTATGGCAATCCCTAGTACGTTATACCAACTTTGGTCTAAATATAAACGAGCTTTTACAATGCTTTGCATATCTAACGTAGAAAATACGTTCCAAGTTTTAAAAATGCAAGACATGGAACAATTCATGTGATGTAAAAGCCTTTTATAAGAAATATCTAACGGTTGGGAGAAATGGGACAGTCGGCCAGTATGGCACCATCAAGTTTAGGTACACGTATAAAAAATGTAAAGCGACATGAGAATAAGCGCAATTTGTTGACTTTTTTCTAAAAAAAACTGTATGAAATTTTTGATTGCGTGGCTTTTAACATTTAGATATTGTTTATACAATACCTAGAAAGTGTTAGGCTACAAGATCTAAGATTTTAAGTAAAAGAATAACGGACAAGATCAATAGATAATAATATATTTGGCACTGTAATAGTAATAAATTTTGAAGTCACAAATATAGCACAGGAATGACATATAATTAAACATTAAAATCGAATTAAATCAGCTCCACGCTATATTTCGCATAAAGCAGGTTCGGCAAAGGGAACTTAAATCAAATCAAATCAAAAACACTTTATTGCACAAAGAAGATACAATTAAATTTCTAATTTAGATACAGTGCATAGGCGGCCTTATCACTGTAAGTGATTTCTTACAGGCAACCTTTTTTTTTTTAACAAAAACTAATAGTATGATACAATTGGTGGCGGTTAACTTTGCATAAAGATATTTTGTAATTTATTATATCAAACATATAAACATAACTTAGTGTTAAGACACTCTGTTCCCCACTTTCTGTCGAATTTTTCGAGGCATTGTGTATTGAGTCGCGGAGCTTAACACAGAGCTTTTGACTTGGTGTTAGAGCGAAGAAATAAAAATATTAATAAATAATCATTCATTCCCTCGAGTGGGGATAGAACCCACAACTATCGTGTTATATTCACGCCTTTATGCCCCTGGGCCACCAGCCTTAAATCTTAATTAGGTTTGGGTTGTTTGAGTTTTATCAACAAAAACTATCGCTCATTCACTCAAAGTTCCAAATAGAAAACACATCATTCAACGATCACAGACTTAGTTGAATAATAACAAAAGAAATCCATCTGGCTCTCTTCTTTTAATCTTGAACCGTGAAACTTTCAAAATCTTCGTGAAACTTTCAAAATCTTGATCTTTTACGTAAAAGTTACCTTAAAAGAGAAGCAAGACTAAACTTAGCTTTTAACACTATTTCCTTTCGTTTAATTGTTAATTATTGAGTAAAAGTCTTATAAAAGAAAAACTTTGTTATGTTTTTGTGGTTTCTATTCACTCGCTAAGTATTCTTTATTCTACTTTAAATATTGCGTTATTATTTTATTGTAGATTAAGGTCAGTCGTGGCGTAGGGGAACAAGCGTGTGTGTAAAAGCGACAGGTGGTGGGTTCGATTCCCACTAGAGGAAGTGAAATATTTAATATTTTCATATTTTGCTTTAGTGTCCAGGCACAGCTCGGCTTTATATATATATACGCAATGCCTCCAGAATTCGGCGAAAAGTGAGGAAATTCAAATCAAGCCAAGTTTTGTATTATTATTACTTAAGAAACGAAAATTACCAAAAAAATCCCTGCAATATATTTTTATTAATAATTCCAAATAAGTATTGGTTATATTTCGGTATGGCATTATTATCGATACGCTATTTCCGTGCGATAGTGATTTTGCTTGTACCTGCCACTTACGCGTAGCGAGACTGAATTTTGCCCGCCTCAGATGTCATTTTTTGATTTCTTTATATAGTAAGTACCTTAAATTTATTATTGTAGATATAAGTATGTAATGTAATTAAATTTATCAGTGTAGAATTTTTTTTTCGTCTAGAGCAGGGTAGGCAGAGGGAGCCTAGTGTTAAGAGTCACCCATACAAAGGCAACACGAAGCGACACCAGAGCGAAGAAAATATTAAATATTTAATTTCCTCGAGTGGGAATCGAACCCACAAACTGTCACGTTCACAGTCACACTTTGTGCTCTGAGCCATGACTGGCTTCAAGTGTAGAAGTTATTTGGCTTATAATAATTACAACCGAAATTAATTACACCGTACGTACAATATGTATTGATATATGATATCAATTATACTCGTATTTCTATGCATAATGCTTAATAATTTATTGATAATAATAGAAGTATATTTTCATTAATTTGTTATGGCAACACCGACTAGCAATACTGGCAAATATATTTCTTATTAAATACTTAATTTTCTTCATACTATTTTACAATACTTTTGAAGTAAATGTAATTTTTTAAATATATTTTTATTATATACTAATTAGAATATATGTAATAAATACTACGTAAGTGTTTTGAGAGATCTAGCTAATTAGAAATCTAAAGAGTGTTATATAGACAATGATATTAAACTTTCTGTTGGTCCTGCAAATTAGTTCGTCATCTGAGGAAAGTTAACTAATTTCCTTTAAGAACTTAGGTGGGTATCTTCTACCGTCACGTGTATTTATTTGTATGACTGGCTTAGGTATATATATGTATTTCAGTAAGTAGTAATAGATATTTAAAACATGTTATATATTTTAATTTTTTTTTATTTAATTCAAAATATTTCAGCATCACATATTATTTAGCGACGTAGAAAGTTATTTATTTTAACAATAAACAAATAAATCAAAACAGATAATAATTTTATTACTGAAAAACACTATTCAAATATATGTACCTACTGGGTTCTATCCTATATATATTAAAATTGAAAATAAATAAATAAATAAATAAATGGATATGTTCTCAATTCTGGGGATATAAAATAATTGATTTAATATAACAATTAATAGATTGAATTTATTGATTGTTTATTTAATTTAAATGCTGTACGCATACAGTATCACTAACAAATGCATTGAGAATTTGTTTGTGTATTGAAAAAAATTGATTTATGCTATTCTGTTAATTGTTAAACAAAAAAGCAGTTTTATTCTTAATTGAATATTCATAATGAAATATTATCTTGATGAAACTATAATTTATCTTACTCTAACAGAGTGAAGAAATGAAAATATTAAATATTTTATTTCCTCGAGTGGGACTCGAACCCACAATTTTTTACGTTTACAGTCACACTTTGCGCCCCTGCGCCATGAATGGCCTCATATTCACTTTTATTATATACTAGCGGACGCGCGCAGCTTCGCTTGCGTAATTAGGGGTGAATTCTAATAAACCACGAAACATGTGTTCAACGAAATATTTTTAAGAGTCTAAATTTCAAATTTTATAAAAATCGGTGGCGATTTAAAGATTTTTCCATACAAACTTTCAACCCCTTATTTGCACCCTTAGGGGGTGAATTCTAGAAAATCATGAACCATATGTTCAATTAAATATTTTTAAGAGTCTACATTTAAAATTTTATAATAATCGGTGGCGTTTTAAAGATTTTTCCATACAAACTTTCAACCCCTTATTTGCACCCTTAGGGGAGAATTCTAGAAAACCACGAAACACGTGTTCAATTAAATACTTTTAAAAATCTAAATTTCAAATTTCATAATAATCGGTGCCGATTTAATTTTTTTTCCATACAAACTTTCAACTCCTATTTCGCCCCTTTAGGGTTGAAATTTTTCAAAATCCCTTCTTAGTGGATGTCCAGATTACGAAAGTAAACATCTGTCCATATTTCACGTTTCTACGCACAGCGGTTACGGCTGTGCGTGCGTCTTACCTCAGTCAGTGTGGACAAGTCCTTTTATATATATAGATTAATAAAGATATCCCATAGTTATATAACATAAATAAATTTAGCATATATAAATTAATTTTTAACAAAAAGAAAAACCGACTTCTAACAACGAAC
>HE670754.1:13169-24978 GCA_000313835.2 Heliconius melpomene melpomene | reverse complement strand
AAGTCGGTGCCAAGTAAAACAAACAGGCATAGTAATTAGTATAGTAGTAAGGGTGTCAAACTAATGCTACATTTGTTTGACACCGACTTCAAAATTATAAAATCTTTATATAATTATTATTTTTCACTTTTTAGTTCGTTGTTAGAAGTCGGTTTTTCTTTTTGTTAAAAATTAATTTATTTTACGATTTTTAGTGATGGGTAGATCTTAAAATGATGCTTCTGGAACGAGTGGTGATGGTGATGGGGTAGTGGTTGTCAACGAGTGGTTTTGATTGTTCTATGTAAAACTTCATTTAATTAGCTATTATTTTTGTGCAAAGTTACATTTTGGTATATTGACAAGAACATACATAAAAAGTATTCGGGTGAATTCGGAATCTCCCTTTTTTGAAGTTGGTTGAAAATGAGAACATCCTCTTTTTTGAGATTGGTTGAAAAGAAATGCAACGATCAGGAATCTCACTTCTGACATCAATTTAAAAAGTTTTTGCTTGTAACTATTACAGTATATTCAATTTTTTTCAAACTTACTCAATTTTCACCGGATTCCATAATCGGAACGTAACTAAACTTTCACCAAATTATCCTTTCAAATAAAAAAAGAATCATCAAAATCGGTTAGCGCGACATTGAGTTATTCGGCTATTTGTCGCGCACATACCTAATGCAAATTTAAGACTTATGTGATTTTCTCATAGATACCATTGTCAGACATGGACCAAAAAAAATGGGACCATTCGGGAAGCTTTACCTTTCAAATAAAAAAAAATTCAAAATCGGTTCACCCAGTCAAAAGTTATGAGGTAACAAACATAAAAAAATAAATAAAAATACAGTCGAATTGATAACCTCCTTTTCTTACAGAAGTCGGTTAAAAATGGATTTGAGTGAAAGCCTCGCTGTCTCCCGAGTTCGCTATTTGCGATGGGAGTGACAAGTGGTACTACCAACGTGTTCGTAGCTACGAAGCATTCTCTTTCTCGCCTTTGTACTTCTTCAATATATACTATACGAATATTCCATACGACGGTTGTGGTTGTTTCCCATTTGGGGAAGAAATATTTAATATTTTCATTTACTGACTCTGGGAAAGAGGCAAAGCGCGGTGTTGAGTTATCTCACTCTACACGTAGTGCCTCGATAATTCCAAGGAAAGTGGGAAGTGTTTTAATGGAAACGAAGTGCCTTAACACTAGATTCCTATGTTCTCTTTGCCTACTCTGCTATATGCGAGATATAGTAACAAACTAAAAAAATATATAAGAAGTAATGACTATATATTATTAAAGGAAATCTATGATATTCGTCACAATTGTAAAAAATTGTATAGAATAAAATTCTTAAACATAATAAAAAAAAGAAACAAATTTGTGCTACCTATTCCTTTTCAGCGGACTAAATTTATATCCTAAGATTTTTTGCTCTTGACTATTTCTGAGAGATCTGTAGCAATCGGATCGAGAATAATCGCCTTTCATTAAGGCTCGTCGATTGCTTCAGTTTGATTCTTCTTCGTCTTATTTGAAAAAAAAAATGAAATAGTAATTTCCTTTAATATTAATCAAGGGACTTACAATACGTAAGAAAATAATAGAATCTTCTTTTTCAACCGACGTCTGTAAAAGGAGGATATTTTCAATCGGACTGTATTTTTTTGTTTATTACTTCAGTCTATATTTTTAGAAATACATTTTTTTTTGTTGAATATTATAAGCAATGGATTACTGTTTTCTATAGAGTTAAGATTATATTTATATGCGTTACCATCGAATAAGTGGTAAGAACTAAGAAATCTTTATACTAAAGAATGAAAATACTTTTTTCTATTAAAATACATTTTTGTAAACGATCCGTAGTAATTGTATATACTATAAACCGGCTTTATTGTTGTTTAATTACAACAAAAAATTTAATTACAACCAAAAGTTATTTAACTGAATTGTCAAATAAACTGAAACAGTTGGATCGCTTCCACGGAACGTTTTCGCTTTCCTTCCGTGTAATCAATTTTGTTTACCAAGCTGATTGCGAACCGTTCGGGATCGTTCCCCAAATGAAGGTACTTGCGTACGTCTCTACGTGAGTCAACCAGTTTTTTTATTTACGTGATTTAATGGATCACCATATCTTTGAACAAATTTGAAAATAAATATTAAATATTAATTATTTAAATACAAGCTTTATATATATTTTCATGGTATATTTTGTGTATTTTTCAAATCAAGCCCTTTCATTCTATATCCATAATAGGCGGGTAACGGTAATCTGTCATTTTGATGTCAGTAACAAAAATATCGGTTACTAGCGACCCGCTCGAGGCTTCGCCCGCTTGAAATACATAATTATTAACTTACTAATCTTTACTGTTGTTTTCCGACAATAAAAACATTTTAAAAACCATATCTATATATTGAAAAGTAAAGTTTCAGCTAATTTCAATAAAACAGTTATTTATCTACAGCAATTTTGTTAAAAAATATTCGTTTTACTTATTAATTGATTAAGTAAAAAAAACACTAAATTTTAAAGGAAACTGGCCAAAATATAATAGGGAATACTGTAATTAAATCTGTTAGATCATTTCTGTATTAACGTTTTAACTTTACTAACGATACATTTAAAAATCATTGTTTTTGGCTAGTTAAATTAAAGATTGTAATAAAAAATGACTATAGGCACCTTTTTTATTTTTTTTAAACTTAATCTAGTAAATATATTATATATTGTTATTCTTATGAATTGACGTTGATGATTGAATCATTTAAGAAGAAATTAAATCTATTATTCTATTGAAATTTTTCTTTTATATTTCATAAAGAAAATATCAGCATTACAAAAGAATTGCGCAATACGAACTGTTGACGATGTAAATCGAAGAGCAGAATCCTTATTTACGTAGACAGTCGAGATGATTGAAATGATTTATTGTGCGATCGAGTTATAGCTTATTGTAAATAATATGAATAACATTTGAATCACGTAATATTCGTTCACGTTCAGTTCTGTTCCTAACCTTTATGAGATGAAATAATTAATTATTATTAATAATAATAATATATTTATTAAATGAATATTTGATACATTACAATACAACTTTAATCGTTAATAACTGCAGTAGTATAAACTGTGTTGCAGTTATTAGCTCCCGCCTCGCAGCCGTCCTTCTATATAATAATGTATACAATATAAATTATAAAAATAGTAGCAATAAATAGTAAAAATTAAAAATACAATAAAATTATAATAATAATAACAAATTGATGACTCGATTAAATAATCGAGTAGTTTTAAGTAAAAATTTATCGTTTAAATAATCGAGTAATTTTAATAATACCTAACCAAAACTAAGTGTAATATTTGTTTCAATTTACCATTTCGTTACCAGTCAAAATAACAGCAATCTTAAGATGCCATCAGAAATATCCTATAAAAAACTAGCTAAATCTCGATGAAGCTGATGACATTTCCTTTTCTTCTATAGTTTAACCGAGCTGTTATGGTTCTCTGTCAGATACTCCAGATCTTCAAATTATGTATATCTCAAGACAAGAGCTATAAACTAGGCCTACGAGAAGTACAAGTTCTATTCTGATGATCAGTTAGTGAGTGAGTCGGTACCGAAATAAATTTATCGAGAAAAATAATGATGGAATATTATAAATGAAGGATATTGGTAAAACTGAATGGTAAATGGGAATGTCTTAATGGATTGGGTTCCATCGATGATAAAAGTGTTTTCACACGTAAGTGTCAAAAGTTGTGTAATATATGAGGTTTTTGGCAAGTTTTCGTTTTGCTTGTTAGATACTTTGGGTTTGCTATGCCATTCTGATTGTAATAAGAAAAGTTTAAAGTTATTTAAGTACCCTACTTAACATTAATTGATTGCTGAAGTGTGTAACGTAAGGCTAAAGATAGTTTTCTTGATCCCAATATTAATAATTATTTATTGTTAGCATACTCGTGTAAAAGTGGATGTAGGAAAAAAAGACGATAAAAACATTGGAATTGTGTCAAACGGGAACAGTCGCTTGAAGGCGGAAGCCCTGATTGGAAGGTATCTAGTGTGTAGTGTTGTTATTGAGTGATACATGTCTCTTATTGTAATTACGTGGAACCTTTGTCCGAGTACGTTGGAAACATATAGACGGTATGTATTTTTATCGTGTTTATTTTAAAAACGTTAACCGCTTCCGTTTTCTAACACTATAATACTACGAATTATTAAAAAAAAACTTACGTTATTTAAATATGATTATGAAAAAACAAGAAAATCATTAGTTAACATAAAAATAAATAATTATTTTCAAAAATTATCAAAGTGCTTACAGAAAAAAAAAGTAATTAAGGCGCAAAAGAACCAAATGTTGGTACGGAAACCGACGACGTGACGGCAAAGGGGATGCAACAAAAGGAGACCGAGGAAATGAGTTAACTTTCCTTAGCTAACGCTTAATGCAGTGGGTTAACGATTTCCGTTATGTTTGTGTTTATGTGCCATTTATATTAATATTTGTATTTTCTTTTCACGTAATACTGTAGTATTATAGAAAAGTAAATTGAATTAAGAGATATATAGAAACTATAGTAATAATCAGTTGTGGCGCAGGGGCACAAGCGTAGGGCTGTAAGACTGACAGGTTGTGGTTTCGATTTCCATCTAAGGAAATGAATATTAATACTTATATAATGAAGCGGAAGAGTTAATTTTGCATGATTGAGACAATTGAAAAATGGCGGGAACTAGTGTTTTTTTTTGCATCTTTAGAATGTCACATTTAAGGTTATTGAAACCAGCCAGTTACATTTAGTACGGTCAAAGAGGTTTGATTACTAATAATACATTCAAAATACGGAAATACTTTTTTCCCGATCTAAAATTATCGGTGAAGATAAGAAGTTTATTAAGTTCTATGTATCTGAGATATCCACCTGCTTTACATTTCCTTTTTAAAACCTCTTTTTTTCTACAAGTATTCGAATAAACATTTACCATCAGACTATTAATCCTTTATTGACCTGTAGGGAATTGAAATACACGAATCTTTTCAGGAGTTTAGCTCGTTCGACGCGAGAGTTCTGTGATAGATTACTAGAAACAAATAGAGCGAGAACGCTATTTTTTGTGAATGAAGGCAACGTGGATGAAATCGTGTATAAAAAATATGTAAAGTTATCTATCTATGTGAAATGGAAAAGATTGCCTTAGTTTTAGTTTAAAAGTTTTGACATATTTCGTTTTACTTTATCTACTTATGAACTTCAGATGGCTAACGATTGATTTCAAGATGGTTTGTGATTTTCTGTACCATTCGAAAATTTTGATTGTTAATAGAATTTTTTCAAAGAATTAAATAATACATAAGAATTCGGCGGAGAGTGGAGAATGGAGTATCTTAACACCACAGTCTCTGGTTCCTTCTGTTTAGCCTGCTAAGTACGGAACATTGCTTAAAGCTTAAAAAAAACTTATTAAAAATATTATTTTCTATTAAAATTATTTATATAATTCAACGTTCGTTATTTTATTATGTTATTTATTAACATTTTTTAACATTTACCTTCATAACATGTAATCTTTGTATAAGCGATTATCACGTAATAACAGGCATTAAATGACATTGTATTACAACCATATATAACATGCTTTTCATGTATAATGAATACACATACAAATTAATAATATTATTATATATATATACATACAATATTGTATGTGCTCAATAGATCGTACGTATGTGACAACCGTCACCTATAACATAGAACAATTGTCATCAGTGAAACTAATTACGTGTACACGAGCTTGGAAATCTTGTGTATAGCCTGTTGCGATAAAATCTTCTATGGGTTTATTATATTAGATATATTCTATATATTTATTATAATTAATTATTATGATATACTTAATAATATTTTGAGAAGTTTTATTTTATAATATATTAATTAACAAAAAAAATAAACATTTTAATTATCACGTTTCTTAGATCGTGCGATTTCGATACACTACTGAATTTTAAAACATCACCGATGGTGGTGCTCTACGCCGCGATATATCTTATAAAGCCACGGATATTTGGAATTGGAAGCCATATTTTATATTAATATATTAAAATCGTAAACTTAAAATTACTAGAATAGATATTTGAGCACACATTTCATCCATTTGTCTGGTAAGTACTTCAAGATGCTTACTGCATGTAAGTTAAATGGCAAAGTGAAAAGTTGAGAAGCAATCTTATTTCTCCTTCCTCGCTAGCTTCATAATAGATATACTTTTAAGAAGCTTATTTAACTATGCCGGAAATTAAAAAAAAAAAGGTCGTATATTGCCGCTTGTGGCTAAGCGGCCATTTTACTGTACATTGAATATATTTATAAATAAGGCTTCGTCAAATTACATTTAAACGTACTTTAAGGTGCAATAAAAAGTTTATCTTTAAAAGATTACAATTGTTTATTTTTGTAAGTAAAAAGTTTGGGATAGATGCTAGAAGAACTATTCTTATATTTATAATTGAACAAGAATTAATGCTATTTAATACACTGTGTTTTATATTATACTCACTATGTTTTATATGTACTCCTTAGTACGCAGAATTAGGAACTTCATTAAAAGTAGGTTTTAGCGAAATCATCTGTTTTCCGAAGTTAAAGGAATGCTAGTGAAACTATTATAATAGAAATGGTAACTTGTTTACTAAATTTCTCTTAGAACAACATTAATATTATATTACAAGAGACCCGCTCGTGGCTTCGCCCTTCGCCTTGTATTAAAAAATATTTATTTTCATACCTGAATTGAACCTGGTGAAAACCTGGGTGGACTGAAACCTAGTACTTTCCGTGTACCAAATTAAAATGGGAATTTTAATTTGGTTCATTTCCGACAATGGATGCCCATGAAAAAATCCCATAAGTCTTAAATTTGCATTAGATATGTACGCAACAAATGGACGAATAATTAATATCACGCCAACCGATTTCGATGAATCTTTTTTTATTGGAAAGGATACACTTCAAGGATAGTTTGGTTAAGTGTTGATTATGAAATCTGGTTAAAATTGTAGAAGTATTTTGTTGAAAATGATAATTATTTTTAATAACGAACGGGACCATAGGTAAAAGCCAGTTGTTATATATTTATAATATATTTTATAGTAAATATCAATCTGTGTGAGATATTCCTTTTTACGGAAGCGCTAACAAATTTTCACTCCAGAATACAGCTTAATCGGATTATGGGAAACTCGTTTTGCCTATTTCTTTAAGGGATCACATCGAAACGAAAATGCATACTGCTGCCGTAAACAGATTTATTTGTGCCACAAATAGCACATGGGCGTTTCAAGTGGGACAAATAAAAATTGATATGGACCTATGATGGTGTCACTTTTACAGTTAGCCTTTAAGTTACTGTAGTGCGATGGTTGCGGGATCGATATTACTCGGGGAATGCTTATATTTAAATTATTTTCAATTCATTTCAAAGACCAAACGCGTCGTTAAGTTCTGCCTCTCAATAGGAATACCAAGGAATGGTTAAATTTAAAATATTTTCAAACCATTGGTAAGTCTAAACGCGGCGTTAAGCTCCGCCACTCACCAGTATACATTTAAAAGAAAGTAACCACAGAAAAAAAAATATTGGTTTTTATCTTAAAAGAGGTTTTGTATTTATTCTTCAATATATGACATTTAACAACTTATATACATATATTATTATTACGTAGGAACATAAAAACAAAGTAAAGTATGAACTCTACACTAGTTTTGTGTATTTTGTTAGTAAAATGATAGTACAATTCTATTTACTTGGTAAAACAAAACTAGGTAACATGGAAGAGCTTCTAAGACATGCCTTAGAGCTTCTTGATGATAGCATAACTAATATTTAATCAGAAATTCACGTGGATATTTCCGTAAGTATCCTGCTTAGAGTATGTATTTATACTCCTTGGAAGATTAGAGTTACCTCAGCTTAATTTTGTACAGGAAATTAATGTATATCTTGGAAATAAATAAAAATTATATTCAAATTCTCATTATTAATTTAAAGAAATGAACCTGTTATCTAGGCTGTAATATCCAAAATATAGATGGAAAAAAGTGAAATTCCCATAGCAAGTTTATTTACTTCAGGTAAATTTATCGACTATTGTCAGGTAATTTGCAAATAGTGCCAAAATACCAGTAAAAAGGTCCCTCGTAAACTTTTTTACAATCTTTGTAATATTTGGTGAGGGTACAATTGAATTTCATAAACAATTCATCCCTGAAATAGTTGTGTGAACTTATAGCTTTATTATGTTCAATATTATAAAATATTTTAGTATTTTTCTGTTTCTAATGTTATGTAAGGCGTGTGACTGCAAATGCAAAAGATTAAGATTTCGCTCTGGTGTCAAGGTAAAGCACGGCGTTAAGTTCCAATAGTCAGAATTCGATGGAAAGTGAGGATTGGAATTGTTAACTTAGTTAACATAAGTTCCCAGGTTCCCTCCGCCTAACCTGCTATGGGCAGTGTGAAACACTGAAAAAATTTATACGGTTAAAGAGTGACAAAACTCTCTTAAATGTTAAATCTATTGTGTATTTGCCATAAAGAATATAAAAAGCCCATAGTAGCGAGAGCTGCAAGTATTTATTTTACGTCACATTCAAAAGCGCCTCGCGTGCCCTCTTTCAGGTTTAAGAATTTGTGTTTCCGACATTTTTATAGCATTTAAAGGCGATAAACAGTTTTGCGTGTCGATGAATATTCTAAAAAAGTTGGTGTTGGTATATATGTTTAGAAAGTTTACAGAAAAACTTTATATTGCACTAGATATTGTGCATTTAAATTATTTAAGTTGTATTTCCCTTACGTCATGGTAAGCAGAGGGAACCTAGTGTTTAGGAAACTCCGTTTTTCTACCGAATTTAGGAAGCATTGCGCGAGGAGTGACGAAACTTAACGCCGCACTTTGCTTACGCACCAGAGCAAAGAAAATTAAAATATTAAATATTTCTACCTTAAATCTTTATACTATAACTCACAAACTGTCGCGTTTACAGTTACACTTTGTGTCTTTGCGCCACAACTGGCCTCGTATTACAATTATTAAACTACTAGCCGCTGGGACGCGCGCAGTTTCGCTTGCTTATTTAGGGATGAATTCTAATAAACCATGAAATATGTGTTCAATGAAATATTTTTAAGAGACTAAATTTCAAATTTTATAAAAATCGGTGGCGATTTAAGAATTTTTCCATACAAACTTTCAACCCCTTATTTGCACACTTAGGGGGAGAATTACAGAAAACGATGAAATACGTGTTCAATTAAATACTTTTATAAATCTAAATTTCAAATTTAGTAAAATCGGTGCCGATTTAATTTTTTTCCATACAAACTTTCAACCCCTATTTCACCTCTTTAGGGTTAAAATTTTACAAAATCCCTTCTTAGTGGATGTCCAGATTACGAAAGTAAACATCTGTCCAAATTTCACGTTTCTACCATCAGCGGTTACGGCTGTGCGTGCGTCTTACCTCAGTCAGTGAGGACAAGTCCTTTTATATATATAGATAAAGAAGACAAAAAAGAAGAAATATCTTCTTATTTTCTTATATCAGATTTGAATTGAAATTAAAAATATACAGCTGAACAAAGATACCAAGTAAAATATTCTGTTTATTTCAAAACAGAAAATAAGTATATAAAAGTAAAATGATGAAAACGACGAATGTAAAAATGGAATTAACAAGACATAATCTTTGTAATATAATTAATTAAAGTTAAGTTTTAACTTACAATAATATTCTCTTCATTTTAATTCTGTGATACAATGGTTGTTTAGCAGGGATAGTTCGACGACGACGGTCGTTGATGCTAGCTCGAATTTGTTTAGTCCCTAGGTACGACACTATATGTGACGTAGGTCTTTTCATATTTGATGAAAATAGTAGTTTTTAGTATTTTAGTAAGCTTTAGTTTGATAAATTCTAACATTTTCTTTTGTTTTTACATTTAAATAAAAAAAACTATAGATGTCGTATAATAATTATAAATTTTCTAAATATAGTATGAGACTAATACACAGTGGACAATTGCTTCTTCTTCTTCTTTAGATACAACACATAATTATAATAATATTATTATTAAATTTAAAAAATGAATTTATACTAATTTCATGAATATTGAAGAAAATCCCTAACCTAGTTAGTTTAAATTTTTATTTAAATTACTTGTATTATATTACAAATCTAACATATTGTGTTAGTACTTATCTAATGTAATAAAATATTTAACTTTCTTATAAAAGTCATAAACAAAATTAAAGAACTCTAAATATAACTCCATAAATGTGGCTTACTGGCACAAAATGTTATTCTACGTATTCTTTTTCTGCAACACCCAAGTGTTTTCTTTTTACTTTCAGAAATAACGGCTAGATTTTTCTGCCGCGAGTATTGCCAAACTTCGCAAATTATACACTTCACTACTAACTTTAAAATGAAATCTCCAGCTTTATAGCTAGCATTTCGCCTTTAAATTTCTTATTTATGTTATTTATTTATGTTATGGCCAACGGAGTGTTATAACATGAAGTTATCTCCTATATTGCTATGAAAGATATAGTGGGAAGGTAAAAAAAAAGAGAAAATTGAAATATCACTAATTTTAAAATGAAATATTTACATTTTTCTAATAAAATTTATCATTGGTATTTGTTCAGCCTAGTTAGACAATCTGCGGCGTTTAGTTGCGCTAACTAACAGGTGTATGGAAATATACTGAAAGAGAAGAAGAAATAAGCGACATATATATTCTCGTTATATATACAAGTATATATAACGAGACTAATTGAAGCTTATACATTTATTCATTGTTTATACAAATGTGCCTTTATTATATTACTAATTGGTGGCCTCCCTAATATTGTCCATTTGAATTGTATTTCTGTTCAAATCGATAATAATACAAATACTTTGCGAATGTTGTTAATAAATAATTTATTTTAGTCTAGCCGTATTTTGTAATTAATAAAAAAAATCAGAATTCCAGAATTCGGCAGAATGTGGGGAATGGAGTGTCTTAACACTAGATTCCCTCTGCCTACCCTGCTGTGTGCGGGATAGATGCGTGAAGCTGATTTTTTTTTAATAAAAAAATATTTTTTATAACATAACTATGAATTTTGTTAATCCCATCACAGACAATACAGGCAGCATCGTGCAAAACAACACGCCCGGATGATCTGTTAAATTAAAGCGAGAAAATCTCTGACCGACCTGTTCTCGTAATAGCTTCGTCTAAATTAGGAAATCGGGACACAAGTGTTTTGTTGGCAGTGATGTTAAATTTAATATAAAGTATCTATAATAGAATATATTGACGTTTTCTTATATTATACTTCAGCTATAATTAAAATATTGGTTTTATCTAAATTAATAATTATATAAGATAATATTTAATATATAAAATCCTATTTTTTTTCACTGTAAACTTGACTGTAAACTACAAAAGAGTTCAATGTGATTTCTATAACAAAACACCTAAAATTCTATAAAAACCATTGCGTGGAGGAACTGGTCAGTCTGGAATTGTCACAAATCAATAACCATCATTGTTACAGAGGAAACAGCTTTGAATGCTAAAAAATGTGGCAGCTGACATTTTGTGTGCATATATTAAATATACAGTTATTCTGTTAGTCTAACGTAAATATAACGTAAATTCAAATAAACATGTGGATTGGCTAAAAACGTATAACACAATGAAACACGAATTTATTTACAAGTATTTAGTATATTCAATTAGCACT
>HE670754.1:0-13069 GCA_000313835.2 Heliconius melpomene melpomene | reverse complement strand
TATTTTCTTTATAAAATTACGTCGTCCAATTCTTTTGTTTGATGTTGATTATAAAGTACTGATATATTTGTCCCTGACGTGCTTAGTCAATCATTTTTTTCCATTTTATCATAAAAACTATAAAAATTTAGTCTTTTTTACGTAAATAATATTTATATTACTAAAATATATAACAAATAATGCAAAATAATATATGATATATAACAATAAAAACATTTGAATACAAATAATACAATTAAAATATTAAAGTATATTTTGTAATATTATAAAAATATATGGGGTTTTGAAATCATTATGTATGGAAAACATGGACGTCGGGTCTGACAGACCCAGGTCCCGTTTAGAAAGTTAAATACTCACGTGTTTTGAACCCAGAGACACAACCATTGCTATCTACATTCATTTTGTCATTAATACGAAAGGTACTGAGCGACTCAGTGGCGTAGGTCACCGAGAAGTGGCCGATTTGTAGAATTCGTAGACCTATATGGGTCTGTGAGACCCGACGTCCATACTTAAAGGTTAAAATAAATGTCCAGCTATGACATATTTAATTCCCATTTACTATTAATAATTGTAACATAAACAACGAATTGAACGACGTTAAAACACATTAAACCCGATAATGAGGCGTAATAAATAATTTAAGGGCTTGTTTAATAATTAAAAGGCAACATTGCATTCCACAGTTTGTTCATTCATTAACAGAAAAGTTTATTTAGTAGATCCCAAATAAACGACCGGGGCTCTTTACGGAAATTTTCATGTTACCGTTGCTTCTCCCCGGCTGATAGTATTAGAAATATGCTTTGTTTGGCTGATTTCATTCCATTTTCACGTGAAGATTATTTTATTTTATTATATACACATTAGATCAAATATATCTAATGGGTCATACATAATGGATTAGGAGATGTCACGTGTGTTGTTCATGTTATTTCGTAGTTGAGATACATTATATTAAGTAATTTAGATTTTCGAGTACAACTGTACTAGTATTTTTTAATTTGTTAAAAAATAATAGTGAATTATTTTATTTTTAACAATAATTTCAACTGTACTGTGTAAATAAAAGCTTAATATCTTACAAATATTTATTTTAAAAAGTTTACAGGTAATGAGACTAATGGACTATTAGTTGATGCTGGTAAAATATGGATGTATAGGAACTTAGTGTTGAGACACTCCGTTCCCCACTTTCAGACAGATTTTCGCGGTATTGCGTGGTGAGTGGCGGAATTCAACGCCACGTATTAACCTTGATACTAGAGCGAAGAAATGAAAATATACAACTAAAGTAATAGAATTCAATAGGCACATTTTTAGCTAAGTTTAAAAAACCAATGAAAATATTTACTTAGATAGGTACTTGTCAAATAAGTATTTATTATATTTTAGTAGAAAACAATATATTATTATGTCCATTATTTCCCTATAAATAAAATATAAAAGTAACAATCGAAAAACATCATTATTCATCGTCAAAAACCCACTGCGCTAAGAAAATTAAAATGCAACGGGAATACCGTTAACTTTTTTATTCGACATTAAAGTTTTTTGCATTTCGCATTGCAGAATCGGCACGCGAGTGTAATAATTGATTGGGTTATACCTTTCGTGCAGCGACGTGATCTCTGTACACGATTGTCGGTGACTCTATTTGTATACGTACACGTAATACCGTTACTGTTGTATAAACGGTTTATCCTATATAAATTTGATGCTGATTTCTTTTTTGTGAAAAGAATATAAAGATTGTTGATGTTTTTGTAATGGGTCAATTTGGGTTTCTTGATGATTATTTAATTTTACGTCATTACGGATTGTTAATAAACGTTTTTGGCGTATTTTATAGATATGAACTTATGCTAGTAGAAATAAAGTTAGATCTAATTGAAAATCTAAATCATTCACTCGAAATTCGTACTCGAAATAAATATATAAAGGGTTAAAATAAACTTAACTTAATTTAACTTCACGCTTTGTCCTTAGAGGACAGAGAGGGTAGAGCGCCAAACGCTACGGTCTCTATAAACTTCTTTCGACTCATTCACTGTCATCGACGTCTTCATACATGCCGGGGGGTCCTCACGCTTTTTACATGACCTTCCTCAATTAATTCTTTGATACTCTGTTTTCGAAGATCAACCGAGATCTCCCCCTACCTCTCTTACCACTCACTTTTCCATCATAAATCTTTTTTGCCATTCTTTCATTACTCCCTCTCTAAAATAACCCTTAAACAGTATTATAAAACAACTGTACTTAATACTCAACCTTTTCGAATATATTATTGTATTAGGTTTACAGAATAAAAATGTCAGTCTTCATTACAGCAAACATGAAATCAGAAACCTTTTGCATAAATAAATATTCAAACTCCACCAAAGTACTAAATACTACGGATAGCCTTTTGGCCCGAGGGCGGATCTACATGGAAATGTATTATCCAACAATTAAATATTTCCATTACAAAAATTTACAATTCCCAAAGTTCTGTATAAATTAACTTTTCTTCTTAATACACCCACTCGTTATTTTTGTTGTTTTAATATTAATTAGGAGCAAATTTTAGAAATTTATGCAAAAACTTATGTGTATTCAAAATGAGAATTATTATAATTTGTATGTATATATAATTTACTCATTATAGAAACTTTCTTATAGGAGATTGTTTCTACATAATGTTTAAATACACATGAACAATATTTTTTTTTTCAGCTCACTCCTAGCTTAGTGTTAAGTCTAGTGAAGCCTAATGTTAAGTGAATTCGCTTCCCATTCCGTCAGATTCTGGGGGCATTATTTATAAGTGGCGGAACTAAACGCCGCGCTTCGATCCCAATATAAAGTTCAGTCTGTTCTGGTGTTACGGATAACGGAAAACGTTGATATTGATTAGGAGTATGGAATTAATAATAGTAATTGCATAGACCAAAAAACGAACAAGAAAAGCTTAATTTATTTGTAATACCAAATAAAAATTCTATATTATCTTATATCGGTGCAATCGTGTTCTTAGAAATTTATCACTTGTAAATAATCAATAACGTAAGTTGTTTACTCAATCCATAGAAGAGAGACAGCCCATAACTCTCCGCACTTGATGAATGGTTAGCAATCTAATTGAATTATGTCAACTGAACACTACTGAGGACATCTCTCTTTACTATATATTATGTACTAGAACTCTATATGTGCTGTATTCTGGCTAATCAAAGTATGGGTACCATAAAGAGGAAATAAGGAAATGGTACGAGAAGTGTATGTTATAACGGTTTTTTTATTCAACTTGCTGTGTTAGTATGTGTGTTTGTGTAGTGTGAAATCTTGCAAACTCAATTTAATCCACTTTCCAGTGCCTGAATGACCTGAAATTCCAAATTACGATTTCAGTTCTGATAACAATTAATTGCATATAATCAATATTGCTGTTAATCCAAAAAGGCCGCCGCAATAAAATGGCGGATTACAAATTTTTGCTGTATGTAATATAGTAAGTTAAGGAACCTACTGAAATGTATATAAAATTTCATCCAAATCAATGTGCATTTAGGTGAAGTAGAGTGAATGTAGCACATGTAAATTATTTTTAATATATTTTTGAGTTTCAGAGTACATTTTTTATCATTTAAGTTGAAGGATAGATAACACATTCCTTTCGACAACGTAGAACACCCCTACATTAATCTCTTCCACTATTTACGTTATATTTACAGCAAGAATAACAAGCAATACAACTTATCTTCATCATTATCAATCGGGAACATACAGAATCGAACCCGGGCCCGCGGGTATGGCGAATCGCCCGCGTGGCAGGCGAGCATTCTACCACTGAACCACCGATGACTGCTCATGACGCGCTTGTATATAAGCAAAACGTCGCGGGGCACGTTTCGCAGCAAGGATGTTTTTATATTGTAACAACTTCTAAAGTACTTATTAAAATGAAAAACAGTAAATAACAGTTTTGATCTACATTAAATGGTCAACGTAACTAATATACTTATTTATATGCTGAGAGTAAGGGATAAGTAAAACTTGACTCGATACAGCTGATGTGTAAACGGCGTGATGTGTTAACAATTAAATGCGTTTTTCTCTAAAACTATTCGCAATTTCGAATTTGTGTAAAAAGCAAATTTTATCTTCGTTTAACATAGAAATTTAATAAAGTATTTTAAAGGATAAGGATTAATAACATTATGGAAAAATATCCCTCACAATAAAAATATATTGAAATTACAATTTTTAGACAGAAATATGATCACTACACGTTACCCTTAAAAAATATGAATATGCTCTGGCGAACTTTTTTGTAGATCTTATTAAGAGGAACAATACTCCAGTACATTATTTTCATGTAGTACTTACCATTAAAGCAGCGCATGCGCGAAAGTGTCTCAACGGGTAGGACTTTATACACATTTATCGTATTTATGGTAATTTACATAAGAATGTACAAATAATAAACTATATATAAACCTTCCCTGAAAAATACTCGACCTAATGGTGAAAACCGCATCAAAATCCGTTGGGTGGTTTAGGAGAAGAAGAGTTAGAAAGTTCAGACAGACACAAAAAGCGACTTTGTTTTATAAGATATAGGATAGGATAGGATAAGATATAGGATTAAAGTTAAGTTTTTACTAACAATAATATTATCTTCATTTTAATTCTCTGATATAATGATACTATGGCAGGAATAGTTTATTTATCTGAATTTCACATTCATTACGACGACGGTCGTTGAAGCTTGCTCGAATTTGCTTAGTCCCTAGGTACGACACTACACGTGACGTAGGTCTTTTCATATTTGATGAAAATAGTACTTTTCAGTAATTTACTAGGCTTTAGTTTGATAAATTCTTTTTTTTTACTATTGTCTTTACATTTAAATTAAAAAAAAAACTATAAATATCGTATAATAATTATAGATTTTCTAAATCTAGTATGAGATTAATACACAGTGGAGAATTGAGTAAATGACTAGTTTCTTCTTTGGGTACAACATATAATTATAATATTATTATTAAATTAAAGAAATAAATTTAAACTAATTTTATGAATATTAAAGAAAAAATCACCTAAGTTAGTCAGTTTAAAATATTATTTAAATTACTTGTACCTATTATTTTACAAATCTAACATATTGTGTTAGTACTTATCTAATGTTATAAAATATTTAACTTTCTTATAAAAGTCATAAACAAAATTAAAGAACTCTAAATATAACTCCATAAATGTGGCTTACAGGCACAAAATGTTATTCTACGTATTCTTTTTCTGCAACACCCAAGTGTTTTCTTTTTACTTTCAGAAATAACGGCTAGATTTTTCTGCCGCGAGTATTGCCAAACTTCGCAAATTATACACTTCACTACTAACTTTAAAATGAAATCTCCAGCTTTATAGCTAGCATTTCGCCTTTAAATTTCTTATTTATGTTATTTATTTATGCTACGATTTTATATGGCGAATGCGGCGTAGTGTCTTAAACAGAAATATAGTTCAAATCGACAATATTAGTGTGGCCACCAATTAGTAATATAGTAAAGGCACATTTGTATAAACAATGAATAAATGTATTAGCTTCAATTAGTCTCGTTATATATACTTGTACATATATACCGCTTATTTCTTCTTTTCTTTCAGTATATATTATATTACATACACTTGTTAGTTAGCCCAACTAAACACCGTAGATTGTCTAACTAGGCTGAAGAAATATCAACGTTAATTGTTATTAGTAAAAATTAGTTGTAATTCAATTTTCAACTCTCTTTTTGTACCTTCCCACCGTATCTTCCATATCAATTTAGGAGAGAATGAAGTTCTCATTAAATCGATAATAATACAAATATTTTGCGAATGTTAATAAATAATTTATTTTAGTCTAGCCGTATTTTGTAATTAATAAAAAAATTGAGGCCGTCATAGCGCAGCGGCACAAGGGTGTGACTGTAACGCGACGGTTGTGGGGTCGATCCCCACTCGAGGAAGTGAAATATTTATTTACGTTTATATTTCCATTTCTTCGCTCTGGTGTCAACGCAAAGCGCGGCCAGTCAACACGGAATACCTCCAGAATTCGGCAGAATGTGGGGAGTGTCTTAACACTAGATTCCCTCTGCCTATCCTGCTGTGTGCGGGATAGATGCGTGAAACTGATTTTTTATAATAAAAAAATATTTTTTATAACATAACTATGAATTTTGTTAATCCCATCACAGACAACACAGACAGCATCGTGCAAAACAACACGCCTAGTTGATCTGTTAAATTAAAGCGAGAAAATCTCAGACTAACCTGATCTCGTAAAAGCTTTGTCTAAATTAGGAAATCGGGACACAAAAGTGTTTTGTTGGCAGTGATGTTACATTTAATATAAAATATCTATAATAGAATATATTGACGTTTTCTTATATTATACTTCAGCTATAATTAAAATATTGGTTTTATCTAAATTAATCAATATATATAAAATCGAAAGGTCACTCATTCATCACGAAAGCTCAGAAACTACAAGTGCTAGAAATCTCAAATTTTGCATAGGAGTTACTTATAGGACGTAGGTGCTCGCTAAGACGGGAATTTGCAATATTTGACTTCTAAGGGGTTGTTTTTGGGGCCGAAAGTTTGTATGAAACTTCGTTACTAATGACATTTGTCTTTGTCATTCGTTACTAAATGCTAGGAGTCTAAAATTTTGCATAGACGTCACTAGGACGTAGTCATGGAGACAAAAATTAATAATAACATAGTTCACGCGGGTGAAACCGCGAGCGGGTCGCTAGTAATTATATAAGATAATATTTAATATATAAAATCCTATTTTTTTTCACTGTAAACTTGAAAAGAGGTCAATGTAATTTCTATAACAAAACACCTAAAATTCTATAAAAACCAATGCGTGGAGGAACTGGTCAGTCTGGAATTGTCACAAATCAATAACCATCATTGTTACAGAGGAAACAGCTTTGAATGCTAAAAATGTGATGGCTGACATTTTGTGTGCATATGTTAAATATACAGTTATTCTGTTAGTCTAACATAAATACAAATATATGGATATTTAAAATAAACACGTTGATTATCCTGCCTCAAAAATGTATAACACTAATATCACCGAAATTATTTAGAAGCATTTAGTACATTCAATTAGCACTATCTACCAAAATAGTTTAAAAGTGTTTTTTTTTTCTGTTTTTAGGTCATAGAGGCGGTGCGAATCTTATGTTAAGACCGTTCCCCACTTTCTGCCCTATTTTGGAGACATTTTAAGTTACTGAATTTATAGCGGTTGAAGTGTGATGCCACTATTTAATATTATCTAATATTTATTTTACACTAAATGAGTAAAATTAAAGATCCAAATTTTATGGAGAAATTGTCCAAATTTATTTAACGCACAGATACGTGAAGAGAAAATAATCACATAAGGAAATAAAGAAATTTAAATAAATACCAATAGAAAATACAAGCTAAACTAGCACGTAATAGTAAGAAGTTAAGGTTGAAAATTGAATGCAAGCTAAGAGAGCAATGGATACACAAGTGATTGTCGCAAGCGATTCTAGCCGACTCTTTAAACGTGGCGATGCTGGCTAGCAGCCTACGACAGGCATAGCAAAAAAACTCGGAACAGGTTTGAATTGTTCCAATGCGCTGCGTGCGGATGATTCTAGCAAATATAATAATTATACATTGTAATATAATTTTGAATACTAAATGTTTCCTACAAATTCAACGCAGTGCTTTTTCTCCTTACTAGAGCGAGGAAATGAAAATAATCCATTACCTTGAGTTAAGATTGAACCTACAACCGTTGCGTTTACAGTCACAAACTACGCTGCTACGCCAGCCTCAATTTTTCAGTTTAAAATAAAATAATGTTGATAGTTCAATATTATTTACATTCTTTTAATTATAATAATTTTATTATTATTAAAATAATGCTGTTTCAACCTTTAGAGTAACTGTGAACTGGTTGACAGTTAACGCCACGCTTTAACCCGAAAGGGAAAACGTTTTACCTGTTTAAAGTAAAATCATTTCTGCATAATATGAAATTTGAACTCACAGCTATTGTTTGCGTCAGATTTTAATTAAAGAAAATAATATGAATGTATTACTATATCAGGGCCAAACCGCTAATTTAATTATGATAAAACACTCATATAGAGATACTTGAGGGTCTCGGGATGAACATAGGATACTTTTTTTTCTCATATTTGTTATATTTCCGATATATATAAATATATTAAAATATTTATTAATTTGACATGCAATTTATTCCGCCATGTTTATAACAACCGCCGTTGCTAAGAACGATTTGCAAAGTTTGTTGTTAGAAAACGTCACCCAAAATGAGCTTGCTTAACGCATCTCTCTATTGAAAACTGAAAATAATTTCATAAATATATTTAATAAATATTCGTATAGTACAAGCGGGCGTAGCCGCGTTCGGGTCAACTAGTAAAATAATAGAAATATATGAAAATACATTATACTTCTGGTTCTTATGGATATACCTTGTTAATATAATATGTCGAAATTCACTTTGGGGCTTTTCATGGCGTAGCGCGCAGAGGCACAAACACGGAAAGTGGGGAGCGGAGTGTCTTAACACTAGGCTTCCTCTGCCTATCCTGCTACTTGCGGGATACAGCGTAAAACTGAAAAACCCATTAAATTTACCGTTACGTGCATCAAAATATTGGTACGTGCCTCACTTTCGGACGCCCCTCGCGCGCTTCATTTCAGTCATACTAATGTGTTTCCCACATTTTTATAGCAGTTAAAGACGATAAATAGTTTCTGTGTGCTCCGGAACGTTTTTCAAAGGCTTACACTTGAGGGACGATACGCTCGTGCCGCTATCTTTTTCTTTTTCTTTAATGTAATTGTTTTTTTGTTTTAGTTTTGTTTGTTATATTAATAAATATAATCAACGTCCTCTAATTTTGATTTTTTGGGGTCGAATTGTTTTGAATTAAATTTTCTATGAAATATTCGTTGAAATTATAGTAGAAAGTTCTAAATGTTTTTTTCAATATCGTAGTATCGTTTTAGTGAAAGGGGAAAATCCTGCTATATGCAGGCTAGTGTTAAGATATTTCGTTTCCCACTTTCCGCTTTTTTTCAGGCATTACGTGTTTGGTGGCAGGACTCGTGACAGAACAGAAGAAATAAAAATATTAATAAATAATAATTAATTTCCACAAGTGGGAATAGAACCCATAGCCGCTGCGTTTACAATCACACGCTTGTACAAATGCGCTACGAAGTTTTTAAATATATTTAAAAATAAATGAATGAGCTTTAAAAAATATATATAACTAAAATAAAAACACATTTAACTTGCTTTAATAAAACATTAAAACGTTTTATAATATAATAATGCTGAACAGCAAAACAAATGGCAGAATGCTTACTGAACTTATAACATACTGAAGTTAGTATTTGCATGTTATTAAGCGAAAATTTTAGCCGATAATTGAACAAAATTTAATTACGTTTCACTCCAATACTTAGTGAACACACTATCTACTGTTTACAGTGTATGTGTGTCTATGGAGTTTTAATAATGAAATTGTGAGTTTATTTTATGTTTTATACTGGTAGCTTTTAATGTAATATAGTTAGCTAGTTTTAATTTTTTTATGTAAAATCTGCTAAGTTTAAATTTTTAAAGATTCAATTTAATCAAATAGATTTTATTATCATTATAAATCATTAGTACCTACTTATAGTAATTTCAGTAAAAAATATACTTTTTTATATGAGAGTTATTTTCATTTCTTCATTCTAGCATCGAGACAAATCGCTGCGTTGACTTTCCAATAACGGGAAATAGAAGCTTGTTAATGGAAACTTAATATCTTAACACTCATTCCCATTGCTTATCCTACTGTGTGCCAGAAAAGAGCGTAAAACTGAAAAAAAAAACAAATTGTTTCTTTTGTGTTTGTATATATCAATTTTGGGATGTGATTCTCTCATATAACAAAGGATTAAGGGATTTCTCATTGCTAAAGGGCATTATTTGTTCTGTACTATTGAATTTGCCTTTAATCAAAGCTGTAAAATTTCGATGTCGCGTGTTGGATGCTTGCCGGATGCGAGAGTACAATTGTGCTGATTATGATTGCCTACATTTGAATATATGACAGACTATGTAATACCTACTTATAGTGGAAAATGTTTTCTTATTTTTTATTTCTTTTTAAAAAGATATGGACGTCAAGACAAATACATTTTTTTGCACGCGCTATAAGGCATGACTCACCGTCACGTTCCGCCTGTGCCGAGTGTGCAAGCGAGAGCGCAGTACAAAAGATAGAGAGGCACGATCGGCCGCATCTTTCTACTTGTGACGCATCTATACATTCATTGTTTGTTGTTGCTTAAGATGAAATAGTACTAATTAGTAGTTATTGCTAATAATCAAACTGTATTTCTCAAGTGAAAAAGAAAAAACAACTTATTTGTAATAATCTTGTATGTTATAAAATAATAATCTTAAAAGTAAATCTTAATTGAACCGAGGACTTCTGTTAACAAAGATAACGTCAATGCCTAGTGTCCCCTCTCCGTGTAGTGGCCTAAGTAACAAAAACAAAAAGGAGATAGATAGTAAGCAACATGAACAAAATTAAGCTGGCTTAGAACAAAATCCTCTACATTCAAGTTTTGGAACGCAAAGCTGTGGTATGGTGGAATCAAGTACATCGTAAGTGTATTTTAAATTTTGTATTTTTAGTTGCATTTTCGTTTAATAAAACTTATTTTTGGTTAAATAAATTTAAAATTCCTGAGCAAATTATTCTTATACGTAGTATATGTCCATATTATTGTAAAGTAAAGTAAAATATTCTTTATTGCACACCAAATAATTAATTACAAATATGTTTATAATGATACAAGAAACAGCACAATAGGCGGCATTGTATAAGTATAGAATTTAAAATCCACTTACCATTAACAGACCTAACCTTACTTGGGCGAATGAATTATTTTTAATTACTCTATCTGTTAAAATAAAATAAAATATTAATTCTATCCTTTATTAGTTACCTTTCGTACCTTAGGTGATATAGCTTAATATCTAGTAGCAGGGTAGGCAGAAGGAACCTTTTGCATTAGCTGTTAGCACTAGGTTCCTTCTGCCTATTCTGCTATATGCGAGTTACAGCGTGAAAAAAAAACGCAAAACCCAGTCTTAGTGGTCCATACACAAAAAATATTAGGGAATCTTGATTTGTCTACTGTTGCTGATATTTATAGTTTATATATAGCTTTATAGTTTTTTTTAATTTTAAATCTAAAATTTAAATATTCTAAAAACTATGACACATTTGTATTAGATCTCAGTTAAAAGCTTTGTGAAAAATATTGTATTAAAAAAACATGACTCGTGATGTTTTGAAAAAATATTTAGTTTAAAAAGTCATGTCGTTGTTTTTTTTTTAATATTTTATTCACAAGCACTTAATATTTCATATTTGACGCATCCAGTACTTGTGTTTATTTACTAGAATTCTTCTTTTTCATTCACTTTTTGTATATAAATGAGTAAAATACTAAAATTGACTTTGTTTTAGTTTTGCACTATGTCTACACAAAGCCGAATGACCAGAGGGGACTTGGTAACCTAGGGATAAGACACTCCGTTCCCGTTAAGACCCACTTTCCCTGAAGAAATACACAACGGCCTCTGTGTTTGACTTTCGATGAAGCATTCCTCATGCGTCGTGACCAGGAGCAGTTATATCAGAAATCCTGAATAAACCAATGGATATCACAAGTTTGATACAAGATTCTCATTTTAGGCATCGAAGTAAGATCACGTTTCCAACCCATTGTAAAAGGCCAAAGGCTTCAAGTTTGTTGTGTAATTGTAAATGACAGCTTGTCCAGATCAAATGCCAGGAAAATCCTTTAGATAAGCAAATTATTATCTATACTATTTTACTAATATTTCTAAACAATAAATTAAAATAGTACACTATAAATAGATAGGTATCTACTTGAAAATTAGATATTATTTTCATAATTTATGAGGAATAGGATGTTCGAAGGTACCATTCATGAACAGTTGAAGAAGAAAAACTTTTAATAGGTCTATGAATATATCGAATATGTTATACAGTAGCCGTACCTACTATAAATTTGTACTTCATTATTGCATATTTTTTTTTAATTTCACGCTGTATCCCGCATACAGTGAACCTGGGGACCTAGTATTAAGATATCTACTATTAAGATATTTTGTTCCCATTCAGGTATTTCTGTTTCCCACTTTTAGCCCAATTATGGAGGGATTAGAGAACTCAATGCCACGCTTTGCCTCGACGCCAAAGCGAGAAAATAAAAATATTTAATATATCAATTCCTCGAGCGAGAATCGAACCTATAAACCTGTAGCGTTAACAATCACACTTTTATGCCCTTGTGTGATTTTTATGATTTTATATAATTAGATATTTTTGTTTTAAATGCTCTTTATCTGTATACATTCATAGAAACATTGTCAATTGAATTTAGTACCAAATTATGTGAAGAAATAAGGATATTTTTTTATTTACTCTTTTGGAGTTTTATATTATTTTTATTTTTAGCTTAAAGCTCTCCCGCGTGTAACAGGAGCCTAGTGTTAAGACACTCCGCTATTTTATATTATTGATATAACAATTAAGCTTAATTAATTATTAAACTTGTCAATACTAAAATTTTATATGGATCATGAAATATATTTTTCAATATTGCTATTAAATGAAGTGCACCATTACGCGAAACGCTGTTGGCAATGATTTTGTATGGGCAATCACATTGAAACGCCAATGTCATCATAAAATGGAATAACCATTTGCTATTACAATTTCGATTAGGTTTTCCGCGACAGCCCATCAGCCTGGTAATAGCCTAAAGATAAGCTTTAAAATGCATCCAGTAATGAGCTCGCACGGCCTCACTAACTGGATATAAATTTAAGAGGATTTTTAGCTTGCATTTTAAAGAGATTAGGAGTTGGAAATGGAGCATTGTTTACAGAAAACGTATTATG
>HE670753.1:27262-48789 GCA_000313835.2 Heliconius melpomene melpomene | reverse complement strand
AAAAAAATAAATAAAAATATAACCATTTATTCGAATAAATTAACTGAGAACTAAAACATATTGCATCGATAGATACAAAGTTATAATTATTATTAACATTTAAATAATATTACTATTTGTATTCAATAATTTCTACAATAAATACCTTATTTATGAAATTTACACATTTGCTATCAATATATGGTTAGAGTTATCTAATTACAGTTAACTAATTTTCTTAAATAAAAAATGTTTTATTTGCAGATCCGCAAGAAGTAAAGCTGGTTAAAAAAGAGCATTTTAACAGTTGGTACAGTTTGTTTCCGTACTACGCTGCACTAACAGTATCAAAGTTGCCAGTGCAAATAACTTTGAATTTAGTTTTTTGTACTATCGTGTTCTTTATGGTTGGCGTGCCATTCAATGTTGCCAGATTTATTGTATTCTGTTTTATTGGCAACATTGTTTCTTTGGTGTCCGAGGGGATCGGAATGGCGATCGGATCTATGTTTAGTGTTAGGGTAAGTATTCATCATATATCACATTATGATAATATTAATTAAAAAAAACTTAATTTATTTTATAAAACTAACTAACAAATCAGCTTCACGCTGTATACCGCACACGGCAGGGTAAGCAGAGGGAACCTAGTTGCCCACTTTTCGCCGAATTCTAGAGGCATTGCGTGTTGAGTGGCGGAACTTAACACCGCGCTTTATCTCGACATCAGAGAGAAGAAATGAAAATATCATTTAAAATAAATATTTCTTTTACTGGAATGATATCCAACCCACAACTAGTCGATTTTGCAGTACACTTTGTGCGGCGAAGGGGCGCCACGACTAGGTAGCCTCTATATGATATTTATGATAAGAGGAATTCAATACCAAGAAAAATTCATTCCAAAAGCGAAGACGGTATAACATAATATAATATTTCATACAATCATTACAGAATGGATGCGCCATTGGCCCAGCAGCCATCGCGCCGTTCCTCGGCCTTGCTATATACGGGTTCGATTTCGCGCATAGAATACCACTTCTTATGAACATTGCAATGAAGACTTCCTTTATTAGATGTGGAGTTGTCGCCATGATCTTAACTGTCTTTGGATTTGGAAGAAAACCTTTGGAATGCGACGATGTTTACTGTCACTTCGCCAAACCAGAAGTCCTACTAAAATATCTAGATATAGAAAATAGCTCGGTCTGGTTCGAAATAGCGATAATGTTAGGCATCATGTTCTCTTTCAGATTTCTCTGTTATGTCGGACTTAAATATCGGTTTGCAACGTGATTTTTGTATTTACTTATACCAGTATAAAATTTTATGTGATATCAACATTCGGCTATAGCCAAAGAAATGTATTTTTAAATAGAAGACTATTTTTCGTCTTTTTTAGTAGTCTAGAGTTATGGCTTTAAGTGTTTGGAGTTGTCCATATTTTTTGATCTTGCCCATGTGATTGCTCCTTAATTTTGTAAAAAAAGTATTAATAAGTAGATAGTAAGTAAAATATGTCACAAAAATAAGATAATTAACATTTTTGGCCCATTTTTGTATTATAATAGCTAATTGTACCTAACTTTAGTTTAATCAAAGACTTAATTCCAGTAATTTTAAATTATGTTGTATTTATTATTTGCCAATCCATGGCGATATATAGACATAGTGATTTAAGTCCGTAGAATATATCTTTCATTTTTTTGGCTTCACGCTGTATCCCGCATATAGCAGGGTAAGCATAGTGAGTTTACCGGTATATCAACTGCCTGAAAGCGTGCTTTCAGGTTGAGAGTGAAATTCCCACTCCAAGGGAATCAATTATTTTAATTCCTCCGCTGGTAACTATGTCTCGAATTAATCGTTGCGTGGAGAATAGAGTATCTTAGCAGTAGGTTTCCTATATCTGCTCTGCTATATATGCGAGCTACAGCGAGAAGCCTAAGTATATATTACACGAGAGGTAAAATAAACCTTTTTTACTTTTGTAAATAAAAATGTCAGGGATATCATGAAGTTTTATTGCAATCTCTTTAGGTTCCTTTTAAATTGTTTAAAGAAATTTCGTTGTTCAATTAACAACTAACTTGTTGCATATTATAAAATGTTTTTTTTGTAGCAGTAGTAAAAGATTTTATGGCTGTAATATCGATATTACAGTCAAATGAGTTTATTACAGTTATTGACAATTTATACAATATCTATAAATGTTTAAAGTTCTATGTTATCTATATATATAAATAAATTTGAATTATAATTTCAAAATATCTGTTTTTTCAACTGGATATAATTATTGATATGATCACTGCTAGGCAGTAGATATGCCAATAATCAATATTTTTTGAAGTGAAAAATCTATATCATAAAACTAATTTTATTTACATACAATAGACAAAATAATCATGATTTCTATATTATTTTTTACTGGAACCTTTATCGCGTCTTTTTTTAATATGCTTCTTTGTTTTAGTTTTCCTTCTTTCAGCTTTTTCTTCTTTGATAGCTTTCTTTCTAGCTTTTTTACTGTTTGGCGATTCATCCCTCGGGCGGGCGCTGTTTTTAAATTTGCCTTCTGTAATTTTAACATTTAAATTTAAAAACTAAATTTGATTCTTCTTTATAAATTTATGTATGTAGATGTCACAATAGCAAAAGTTTCATTGGATAAAAAATAAAAAAAATGATTTAAATGCAAACTTTACTATGCTAAGGTTTCTTAGTAAGCACTAAATATTTACTAAGAAACTTCAGTAAACATTTAGTTTTTCTTTTATTGCAATCAATAAATAAAAAAAGTTATATAAATTTAAAAAACTTTGTTCAATTGTTTTGTTAACAAAATTGCTATAAAATGTTTGCTGAGTTTGCTAAAATTTTAGTTTTTAATGTATACATATTGTCTTTTAAGACACTTACTATTAAGTATAAATGTTATTAGGATACGAAAGTTATTGAGATAGTAAATAGATAATCGTGTAGTTGCGAGTAAGTCACTAGTATAACAACTTTAAATGTCTGAACTTACTGCTGTCATCATCATCATCTTGTTCAGAAGTACTTTCTGAGCCAGACTCTGATATTTCATCTTCCTGTAATATTTCCGGTTTATCAACAGTGCCTGTAAAGTCTTCATTAAAACCTGCAATTTTTTTATATGCAAGATCTGCAGTTTCACCTTTCTTAGCTTTATTTATATCTCGCTCATAGTTTATAACCTGAAATAGTTGGAAAAATCCTTCATTATAAATTAAAATCAAATAAATCACCTTCACACTGTATCCCACATATAGCAGGGTAGACAGAGGGAACCAAGTATTATGAGTCTGTTCACCACTTTTTGTCGAATTTTTCGAGGCATTGCGTATTTTTGCAGTGGTGCCATAGCCGCTGAGTGAAGAAATAAAAATATTAATAAGTTGCTTTTTGTCATAAGAATTATAATGAATGAAAATAATTGATCAAGCATCCCTGTACAACAACCTCAATTTCTTTTCATTATAAATTGAGATAGACATATATTGCTAAAATATTAAAATTATTTCTATTTTCTCGCTCTGGCCAGGCAAACTGTTTCGATTTTGGGTGGGAAACAGAGAACTTTGTATGTAGATTATCATTGCCTACCTGCTGCAACTTAAATTTCAATGATAACAGGCAATAATGATTATAGCATGACAAGGTTTATAAAGTGGTGATAGCAACTAGTGAATAATAAACAAAAATAATATCAACAGTCCCTAGGTAAAGTATTGAAAGTGAAATATATAATATAAAAATAGGAAAATTTCTTTTGCTGTTTTAAAAAATATATAAATAACAATTTTTTTGAAATATAAATAAGAATATTTAAACTACACTTCATAGTAGTTTAAAAGAGTGATAAAAAGGTTTGTACACTTTCCATACTTTACGTAGGGACCATTGATATTATTATACATGATTTTTACCTCTGTTAATCTTTTTGGTATATAAATATTTTTAAATGCTTCCTCTTCTACTTGTTCTTGGGCCGTCATTTCATCAAAATCCCGTGATGCTGCCTTATCAGATAGCTTTTCTAAACAATCTTCTAAATTATTTTCATTAATAGATGAATCCGTTATAAAATCAAATAGCTCTTTAACAGTTAATGTAGCAACACCTTTCTTTCTGAAGAAATCAGAAATGTTTGTACAATCTTTTCTTAAGAACTCAAAAGCATGAGGATGGTCATGTTCGACTGACTGGGATACATCTATTACAACAACATTACCATTATGGTATAATAAATTGAATTCAGATAAATCTGCATGTACTAATTTACAAATGTTAAACATTTTCCACATCATAGTAATACAATCTCGATATAAAGATCTAGCTGTTGATTGTGATATTTCAACATCTTTTAATTTAGGTGATGGCCAACCATTCTCGCCCATAAATGTCATGACTAACACATGACTTCTTAAAATTATTGGCTCTGGAACATTCAATTGAGCATTATGTAACCTCACAAGATTTCTCATTTCTTTTTCAGCCCATGTTTTAACCATTTTTCGAGGATTCGATCTGCAATAGCCATTTCTAAATCTATATTCACCAGATACATATTTATCCCTATCTTTGAACACTAATATAGATGTTTTAAATATTTTCACTGCAAAATCTCTACCATCTTTTGATGTAGCATGATATACATTAGCTTCTTTACCAGTAGAAATACATCCATTTATTTCATTGATGATTCCTCTGTTTAATAGTTTAAACAGTATCATTTTAGTTCTGGGATCCATAACTTGTTCAGCGGTAGCTCTGTCATGTTTGTCTTTTATCCTTATTCTCACATTGTCAGACTTTCTATCATTTAATTCTATAAATTTCTGTGTTTTGTCATTCATAATCGGCTCATATTTGTCTACATTTATTTTATTAATGTACTTCTTGAAGAGTTTTTCACTTGGCTGGTAAGAAATTACTTTTGTAGTTGGGTTCTGGGGGTTGCTATGTTCTTTTTTCTTTGTTTGGCTCTCTTCATCGGAATCGTAAAAGTAATCATCTGAATCAAGTTCATCACTACTAATGTTTTTTATTTCTGGGACTTCAGCAAACTAGAATGAAAAATAAAATCAGTATGTAATTCTTTATTACGTAAGTAATGTTTACGTTTACTCTCAGCACTTAGATTAGGCAAATAAAACGGGAAAATTAGTTTTCAGATCACCATAGAACATCAAAGTATAACTTACTCGAACCGATTTGACTTGTTTTGAAATGTCTTCCTCATAATCGCTAAACTGGCCATCGTCTGACATGATTGTAATATTAAATAAAATAAAAGTTTCTATTAGTTCTTAGTCTTTCCTGTACTTTGTTTATTAGTATGTATACAAAATAACCATACAATTACAAGCACAACAGGGATCACTTTCATATCGACAATTCCACATGGCCACAGATGACATTGACATTTGACATATGTCATATCTCTGTTGTGGTCGTCCGAAAATGAATAATTCAATGTTTTAATACCGATGTTACATTTGCTTCATAAAGTACAAAAATATAATTCTATTGTAGTTTATTTATTAATGCTTACTGGATATCGGATACATTTATTAATGGATGACCAGATAGCGTAAATAGAAAAAGGGGATAGGATTACTGCTGTTTTTATAATAGTGCTTGTATAAGTTACCTGTTTATGTTAACTAGCACGTTCGAAACGCCATAATTAAAGAATTGAACAGAACTGATTACGTTAATTGGATTAATTAGTTAATTATTAAGATTTACATTGTGTTTGTTTCGTTGAATTCCTCCACTAAATACACAATACCTTCAGAATTTGGTCGAAAAGTTGGGAAAGGAAATGTTTTGAACTTAATGGAAACTGAATGTCTTATCTTAACATTAGGTTCCTTCTGCCTACCCTCTTATGTGCGGGATAGGTACAGCGTAAAGGTAAAAAAGAGCAATAAGTTAATAGATTTATTAACGAAAATGAAAGTAAAATCTGTAACATAGTTAAAAAAATAGTGCAACATTTAGTGTACGTAGTTACGTCATATTTCGTAACTTTCAGATACCTATGCTTTAAAAAGACCTTGACAATGAATTTGTTTAATGAAAGAGAGTTGCATTCAGTAATAACATAAATATAGAGTATTAAAAGGGGCCGCTTGATTGAGGAATCAACTAATTCAATGTCAATTGGAAAAGTGACCGATGCTCTGTTATATTATGTATAAATATTATCATTTATTAATTAACGTTGCGCATTCGTAGATTATTTATTATATAATTAGTTTATTGTTAAAAAATCTATGAAAATAGGTTTCTGCGGTTCTCATTTGCAATATGTATTACAGAGCCGCGGGTAAAACATTAGGGAACGGAAGTGTCTTAAAACTAGGTTCCCAGTTCCCTCTGCCTACACTACTATGTGCGGGATGAAGCGTGAAGCTAAATTCCAGTAATATATACCTAAAAATAAAAATTTCCTTGTGAAACATAAAAAAAATATATTATTCTAAGTAATTGTTCTTGGTAAAGGTAAAGGTAAAATATGTGTATAAAATTTGTTATAGACTTACATACGTAATTACCTACAGTATGCATTCATTCTAGTTTTTGTTGAATGCAAGATAAGAGCATACCTAATAATTATTTTCCCTGTTTTCCTGTACTTCTTATTACAAGTCATAATGATTCAGTGTCTTTGAGAAATCGATTTTACGATTTTGCAGAAAACGACTTGGTATAATTCATGTTTACTAAACCCAGTAACCTAATAAAGCTTATGCAGAATTTAAACGAGGAAGACTGAGATAATACAATATAAGCGGTTAATATATGCCGGCTTCATGCTGTATCCCGCACATAGCAAGGTAGGCTGAGGGATTCTAGTGTTAAAATATAATACTCCGCTCCCCACTTTTCGCCGAATTCTGGAGAGATTGAACTCAACGCTAAAACTGAAAACGTAAATGTAAATAAATACTCGTATTTCATTTCCCCGAGTAGGGAACCTACAACCAGTCGAACTTACAGTCACACTTTGTGCCCTTGCACCACGACTGGTCTCTTTATAATTAAGAATTGCAACCTGTGGATAATCGGCATAGAATCTTAGAGTATAATTTTTATAGTTTTTTTTATAGTTTATAGTTTTTTTATTAAAATCAGGAATTAACGATTTTTTAAGCTAGCTTACTGCTATTCTATCGCTGCAAGATAGAGGGAACCTGGGTGCCTAGTGTGAAAACAGTCCATTCCCATTAATTCATTCAAGTAACTAAACTAAAAAAGTTTGAACTTTAAATTTGTATACTGCTATGTTACATAATATTCCTAATATGGATTAAATAAAATCTATTTATAAATTTAATAATTAAATTTTAATATCAAGTATATATAAAAAATATTGGTTTTTAATAAAACAAATAATCTAATTTAATTATTTTTGGTTGATGGTCGTTCTCAGTTGACTAGCCATGTAAAAAGGTCAAATTTGACCCATAGTGCAACTAATTACCGTTATTGAGGTGTCAAGGCAAGATTTAAATAAATTTGACTGTAAAATGCTTAGGTTTTTCAATACTAAGTATTATGAAAAAAATCGAGTAAAAAAATACCATTAAACTTTCTTTTTGTTACTGATATTTTCACCAATTTAAAATTATTACGTTTATGTACGTACGTATAATCAATAAATGTGTTAATTATTCTTTTACCGAAGCGCTTTCAATAATTCGCATTAAATACTGAAATATAATTTTAGAGATATATTTAATAGGTTTCTAACCGACCCTAATCTAAACGTAGGTTATTTAATTATTTGATTTGTTTGCAATTTACAACAGTAAATAAAACATAATAACCTTACAAAGTGAATTGATGCTGACGTAAAGTATTTAAGAAGGCTACCCGTCCAGAGACGGGCCAAAATCGCACCACTTATGGCTGCGGCCGCCCGCAACCGCTTCATTCAATTTTTATTATTCAATTCAATTTAATATAAAAGAAAAATTTCCAAAAAATCAATGGTAAAGTTTTTGTTAAATAATTGAAAAATGCCTGCTGATTCTACAATTATAGCAGCGGGGGGAGAGCGGGAGAATGTAATTTTGTTTCAAAGTCTCTCGGAGAGATCGAAACATGAAGACTTTCTACGTCGGGCGGCAGATCTGCTGGTGGAAAGAGTGGTTTTCGGTAGAGCATCAAGGAGTTCCAAAGTTGTGGAGTGGGCGACCCCTGAGGAAATAAAGAAAACAATTGATTTGAAGCCCCGAAATGGTCCCGTGTCCCACGAGGAGCTTTTAGCTTTTATGGCTGATGTAAGTATAATGTGAAAGTTAATTCTTAATACTGTTTGAATAAGTAGAAATTTGGATTTTAGAGCATAGTTTTTATGTTTACATATTTTTTGTTGTTTTTATCTTAAACTTCAAAATGTAGATTTTATACAGATGTATTGCATTACAAAAAAGTTACAAATATCACTTTAAATTTCATTGATTTGATTTTAATTATTGCAGATTGCCCGATACTCCGTCAATACTGGACACCCATATTTTGTGAACCAGCTTTTCTCGTCTGTAGATCCTTACGGCCTCGTCGGCCAGTGGTTGACAGACGCACTAAATCCAAGTGTGTATACCTTCGAAGTAGCTCCCGTGTTTACTTTAATGGAAGAAGAGGTTCTTCGTGAAATGCGTACAATAGTCGGCTGGCAGGGAGGTGAAGGTGACGGGATATTTTGTCCAGGAGGGTCCATAGCCAATGGATATGCTATCAGTTGTGCAAGATTCTATCTTTATCCAGAAACCAAGGTAAGTTTTGACGCTTAACATATATTTATTGAAATATTAAGATAAATTTTCCTTACTTTATATTTTTCTCTATTTCTATTCTTACATGAAAAGGTAAAATAGAACCCTTATAGGAACACTTTGTTGTCCGTCTGTCCGTCTGTCAAGACCATTTATCTCGAGATCGCTTCCCGCGGTCCCTTAGAGCTCAGAATAAAATGAAGTTTCTAAGTCAACATAATATTTTATTTATAATATTATAATTTAATAATATATACATATGTATTTATACGTAAATATTTTAAAAATGCAAGCATCGTTAGGTATGTTTTTATAAAATAATTTATTTTATTTTGCGTATCAATGGAGTTTCCAATTTTATAGAAAAATGTTGTAGTTTTTCTCATCGTCAATACACACAGATATTTTTTATAGGGTAAACCAAAGCCATGCCATTTTATGTAAAGCCAAAATAAATAAAACAAATACAAATAACTTAAACTCAATTTTTATCTTTTCACATACAACGTAATTACATTTAGCATTGAAATAGAAAAATTGTAGTTTCATTTTATTATATCTTAACTTTATTTTGTGTTAATTAACTATTAATTAATTAATTAGAGGACATTACAGGAAAACGACGGTTCGAACGACGTTCATTATATTTTTGCTTTTCATACTAAATATTACTTTTCACGCTACTAAAACTGTAATTAAAGAGACCGAGAATTGCTCTTGATTTTAACAAAGTAACTTCCATCTAGATACAATCATTATTAAAAAATGTGCAACGAGCAATTACGGGTGTCCTTCACTACTATTATGGTCCGTTGAGTTTTTTATTCAGCTTATAAAATTATATTAATAATTATTTAATGGTAATATGTTTATCTTAGATGCATCGATTGTTTTGAAGGCATCGTTCTGTGGTCACCTTAACCCCATTCTGTGATTATTATTTCGTCGCGTGCGATATGGACCTTGGTATTCGATATGTCATTAAAAAAACCGGTTAAGCGCGAGTCGGACTTGCTCGCCGAGGCTTCCGTAACAATTTTAGGATTGTAGGTCAACAGGAAGTATAACTTATACAAGTTGACAAATTTAAGTTTGCGATTATATGTGCTCCTTCTTGTATGAAAATAAACTACAATTGTAAGTTTGTAATTTTTTTTTCTATGAAGTACCTATAAACATTTTTATTGTAAGTTCTTACTTCGTGCCCCAATTACATATTTGTAGATCCACGGGAAATACCTCATAGGCTTCAATTACGTAGCGAATTTTAAACATTTTCTAATGTTTAGATTGGGTAGTTTTAAAAGCTTTATTTAATCTGTGCTCTTAGAAACCGTAAGCCTGAATGTTTTATATTAATTTCAGCTTGATAAATGACATTAAAGTGAGCCTGTTTCGGTTTTACCTTTTGAGACAAAGAGCAACTGTTGAGTTTCTTGCCGGCTCTTCTCAGCAGAACTGCCTTTCGAACCGGTGGTAGCTTTTCGACGATTCAAAAGTGCTTATAATAATAGTTATATAATTTTAATAAAGAATATTTTGAATTTGAGTTTGAGGTACGGAACCCTAAAAACGACAATGTTTGTAAAAATACACAGTGTTCTAAAGCCTTAGAATATTCTAAGGCAAATTATAAATTGCAAATTATTTAGTTCATATTTATATTATTCCATTCTGTTATTATATTAAGTATATATTATTCATTAAGTTAATGCGTTAAAAGATGAGCATTAAGAGAATTGCTACAAAGCTACCACTAACCCTATTAAATTATTGTAAAGTACTTTTTGCTTATATAGACAATACAGGAAATAATTATAATATCTAATCAACGTTCGATCCTTATAATAATAATGATATTCTAATAATAAACGCAAACATTATTTTTTTATAATATTAATATGTACCTAACATATCATGTTATACACCAAGAGATATATAATTTAGTACCTAATGTTTTATTTTTAGCTTCACTCTGTATCCCGAGGGTACGCAGAGGGAACCTGGGAAGCTAGTGTTAAAATACTCCTTCCGTTGCTCAATTTCCACTTAATTCTGGAGGCATTGCGTTTGAGCGGCGAAAGTCAACGCCGCGCTTTGCCTCCTTACCAGAGCGAGAAAATGAAAATTTTAAAAATTTCATTTTCTTGAGTGGGAATAGAACCTAGAACCTGTTGCGTTTGTTTTACAATCGCCGCTTGTCCCCTGCGCTACGACTGGCCTAAGTAGTGATTCATTACCATTAAATATACTATGCTATATTCTAGATTATACTACCACATTTATTATTGCTTACGTACTACGTACGCTACATTCAATTATCGTATTAAAAAACGAAGAACGAAACGAAACCAGCTTAAAAAGCTAAATTAAAATGACAGACAAAAACTTATTATGTTTCCTAATATTAAAACTATATATTAACTTATGATATTATTTCTAAAATAAATAAACCTTTTAAAATATAATTGCAGACCAAAGGAGTACATGCTGTGCCAAATCTCGTGTTGTTCACATCAGAACTAGCACATTATTCAACTAGGAAAATGGCAGCATTCATGGGTATTGGTAGCGACAATTGTATAGCGGTAAAAACTGATGAACTTGGCAAAATGATTATTGAAGACTTGGAGAAGAAAATAGATGAGGCTATTGAACATGGATTTACACCTTTCATGGTGACTTCGACTTCTGGAACAACAGTTTTTGGAGCTTTCGACCAAATAGTACCAGTTGCAAATATCTGCAAGAAATACAAGATATGGCTTCATGTTGATGCAGCTTGGGGAGGCGGTGCGTTAATGTCAAAAAAGCATCGGCATCTTTTAGATGGCATCGAAATGTAAGTATATTTGTAAATAGTAGTAAATTTTAGGTTTTTATCTAGCACCAAAAAAGATCAAAAAAAATTCTAACTTCGCTGTAAAAAATAAATAATTTGTAACATCTTATAGTATTTTCAATAATGTATTTATATATGCTGAGCTCGTAAGGATTGATATATTAATGTAATTTATATCTTCATTTTGAAGTTCTAAAACATTTTCAGTAAAAGATAATAGCTAACAATATATTCATAGAAAGCTATGGGTGTATTTTTATTTTAATCGAAGAAATTCAAATTTAATTTACTCAATTACTATACCTGTTTATAATCAAATATTTTCTGTTTTTGCACTATAATATACATGTTCGTTGTTATTATAGGGCGGACTCAGTTACCTGGAATCCTCATAAGTTATTAGCTGCTCCACAACAGTGCTCTACATTCCTGACCAGGCACAAGAGCGTACTCAAAGAAGCTCATTCCTCTAACGCAAAATATCTATTCCAAAAAGACAAATTTTACGATACTTCATACGACACCGGCGACAAACACATACAATGTGGACGAAGGGCTGATGTACTGAAATTCTGGTTTATGTGGAAAGCGAAAGGCAGTGAAGGATTCGAAAAGCACATCGACAAGCTATTCGATAATGCTAATTTCTTCCTCGAGCATATTAGGCAACGAGAAGGTTTTCAGCTGGTACTGCAAAAACCGGAATGTACCAATATAATGTTCTGGTATATTCCAAAGTGTCTTCGAGGATGTGAGAACGAGCCAGACTACAAAGAAAGATTACACAAAGTTGCACCAAAACTGAAAGAGCGTATGATAAAAGAAGGGAGCATGATGGTCACGTACCAGCCGCAAGGTGACCTGGTGAACTTTTTCCGAATTGTCTTCCAAAATTCCGCACTCGACCACAAGGATATGCTTTATTTCGCGAATGAGTTCGACAGGCTCGGTTCTGATATAATTGTTTAGATCACAATATTTTTAATTTAATTTAGCCTAACCTTGAGTTAACTTATATTATTACGAAATGTTTAGCCTTTATTTTTATTTATATGACATTTTAGTTTTGGCAAGAATGTTAAATATTATGTTGTCTATATAGTTTCAATAAATATTTATTCGATTGTATTTATTTTTTTCAATTAATTACCTGTATAATACTTTAAAAAATGATTAGAAGAAAAAATAAGAATTTATTGTGATATTGGTGGGGTCAAATATCAACGAATTTTTATAAGGTTGTGGGTTCGGAGTAAAGTGGGGAACGGAGTGTCTTACCACTAGGTTCTCTCTGCCTACTTTGCTGTGTGCGGGATACAGCGTGAAGCTAAACAAATATAATAATAGAATGGTAACAATTTTTAATAAAATTTTTATTTAAAAGTAGGTTAAAAGTTTCGCAAACTCAGTACAATAAAATAATAAGCATTACATATAAACAAGTTTAATAATAAGTAAGGACATTGTAATAATTTCAATAATTAAATTTTAATGTATCTACTTAATGTAAATATTTATAATATGATAAAAGTTAACGAAATAGCTATCTATATAAGAAAAAAATACTCTTTTTAAATTAATGTTTATGTATAGATTTATGTATTTCAGAGAATTTATTTTTAATTTTTACAGGTAGCGGGGCACAAGCGTATGACGTAAAACACGACGGTTGCAAGTTCGATTTTCACTCGGAAGAATGAAATATTTTATATTTTCATTTCTTCGCTCTGGTGGCACGGGAACTCTATGTCGGGCTTTGTCTTGTTGACAAAATGTTAATTAAATATAAAAGTATTTTATTTTATTTTTTTGATTGGAAATTGAACCCACAACCTGTCGCGTTTATTATTGACTTATTGACATAATTTCAATAATTTTGTTTTATTTTTGCCACCATTCTTATTAATAACAATGAATATATCTAATAAATATCTACAGATTTCATTCATTCGAATCCAAATAAAAAACCCGAGATACGATAACTGATAATTGATAATCAAAAACAAATATTGCTCATTTGGTGCAACCATGACGTATTTAATTGTTTTAAAAGTTAAAGATACCAATCTATGCAGTCTTTTTTAAACTCTTACGTTGGTCCTCCTTTTATGTTTTTTTTTAGGTTTACGCTGTTTTCCGTATATAGCAGGATAGGCAGAAGAAACCTGGAAACCTTGTTCTAAGACGCTCCGTTCTTTCATTAAAACACTTCCGTTCTCCATTTTCCACCGAATTCTGGAGGAAATTATTACATATTTCATTTCGTCTATTTTGTTCCTGCGAGTTAGTAGCAGTAGCATAAAATGTTATACTGGATCTACCAGTATAACATTTTATGCTACTTACCTATGCTTGTTGATAATAATTATTCGTGTACAAAAGGAAAAAAAAACATTTTTCATTATAATAATTATAAGAATGTTCCATATGGGATTGAACCCACACTCTCAAGTGCGTTATGGGGTTGTACCTAGTTATAATAATTCAATATACTTTTATTAAACTAGTAAATAAATTTTACATTTTTAAATATAAATTATTATAAAAAAATACATTTAAAAATATAAAAAACCACTCTTCCATCGGTGGCTAGGGCTCCAGAGACAGGAACCTCCGCACAGTACGCGCCGTCTCAAGTAAAACTGCCTAATATATATATTACTAGTGGGCCCGGAAAATATAAGCCTTAATAATTAAAATAAGTTAAAAAATAATAATAAGTGGAGATCTATTATTAGAAAAAATATCTGAGTAACCGAAATGAACAAACAAAAGAAGTAAAAGTAACTAAAGGAAATTCTTAATATTAGAAAAAATACCTAAAGTTTGCCGTGCGCGCATACTAAACATTTTTCTATATTAAATAATTATTAATTTTTGCGAACAATAATAAATAAAATCTTAAATGATTAAAATTACGATATTTTAAGTGTATAACATCGGTATAGATAACCAAACTGAGATAAATTAATTATAAGCAGCAAATAATTACATAAAAATTAACAGTAATTCGAAAATAGGTATATAAAAATTTACAAAACCATCAAAGCCATCTGCCCGTTCGCGTCGGTCATACTATACCACTCGTAGGCTAGGTCATTTCGAATCAGTGACATCTCCTTAATTATTTATTAGAATGTTGTACAGTAAACTATAATTTCCATCTAGATTAAATGCTAAAAGTGACTTTTATATTTATTTTCATAAGAATGAATATCAAATTATACAAATCATCTAATTTTTGTTAATGTGTACAAATCTATATCGGCGCGCGCCATGTATGCATTAAGCAAACTCATTTTGGGTGACGTTTTCTAACAACAAACTTTGCAAATCGTTGCTTAGCGACGGCGGTTGTTATAAACATGGCGGAATAAATTGCATGTCAAATTAATAAGTATTTTAATATATTGATATATATCGAAAATATAACAAATATGAGAAAAAAAGTATCCTATGTTCATCCCGGGACCCTCAAGTATCTCTATATGAGTATTTTATCACAATTAAATTAGCGATTTGGCCCTCATTGCGTAAAAGACAGAGAGACAGACAGAGTTACTTTCGAATTTATAATATAGGTATGGATATCATAATTATAACGCTATAATATTCCCATATAGTATATTTGACAGGATATTATATGGACTGACGGAAGCAGACACATGAGGCCTTTATTAACAGTAATTAGCCACAAGTGTATCGAAACCATCATTCATCAATGATGACGCACGATTGATCAAAGTCTCTGAGATTGATTTATGAATTTTCGAATCTAAATATAGTCTAGTATAATTAGGTATATACTCGTATAACATTTTCATTATAAATTATTAATTAAGGCAAAATAAATATTGAATTTCCATTTTGGTTACCTAACGTATGCTCGATAGAATAGTGGTATTTTATTTTCTAAGTAGTTAGAGTAGTCAGCCTACCAGCAAGCGTGGTGGTTGGTGGTTGCTGGTTTCCAATAAGGTAGTGACTGCCACAGTATAAAGTACTGCCTCATACATAGCCACAGTATGAAATATGTCTAAATCGTCGACATCTCATCGCTGGATTTAGACTATATTATTTATACTATTCTAAACTAAATATAAAATATTACTATCTTTCAGTTTACGCTATAAAATATAGTGTATGAAAATAATATTCCAGAAAGTTCTAAAATCTATTTTAATTTTTAATGTAGCGTCGAATATTCCCCAGAGTTTACTATAATTCACGTATGGTGCTAATATTGAAGTGAAATAATTAATTTAATTATATATTAATTCAATTAAAATATTCCTGTTTTTTACAATGGCAACGACTTCCCGACTTCTTTAGTAAATAGGAACCCTCTTACACTACGTAGCTACTAAGAGGGTTTCTATTTACTAAAGAAGTCGAGACAAAGCGAAGAATTTCAGTAACAAAAGTTTAATAAATTAAGAGCGCAAACATTATATCTAGCATTCTTAACAACGCATTTTATATTAAAAGTTAATATTAACATATACAGGTATAATCTGTATAGGTTGGGCACTGGGCAGGTCCTCCACCAGGTTTACCTACGATCTAGTCAAGATTGTGATCAAGCAGCACCCGACCGATTATAGTGAAGATTCTTGGCAGAGGCCTATGTCCAACAGTGGGCATCGACAGGCTGATGGCTGACTTAAATTGTAATTTATTTACTGCATAACAGTAGGTCTTACATATATACACTTAAATAAATATTTGTTTATACGGGCAAAACCGCGCGAGGACCGCTAGTATATACTGCTATTAATTTATATAAATAAAAAAACATTAATTACAATTATATAAAACGTTTATTATTAATTAATTAATAATTATTCTAAGTTCAGATCTTTCAATGTCATTTCATCGTCTTCCGACAAATCTGCTAATGGTAATTCTTGACACGCCATCTGTGTAATAATTAATTAATTGTTTTTTTCTTTGTAACATTAAGGAAGGCTTAATGTTATGAAGAAAAAAAATGAATAATTATGAGCCTTCTCGCACAGCTCTCTTTTTTTAAATGTAGAGAAAATAATAATATGCTGTGTTTCATGAAAACTTGTGGTGAGCCAGAATAATTTGGTGCCTACGACGAAATTTTCACTAAGAAAAAATATCTTTACATAAAAGATAAATCGAAATCTCTCTACTTAACTTATTTTATATTTATAAAAAAATTACCAAAGTTTCATCGTCAGGAACTCTAGAAAGTAAATCTAATATTTCATTATTTGCTACTCTGTTGGGACGCAAAAGTTTTCTTGTAAATTTGTGTACTCCTGAAAATTTAAACATATGCTTTAGAAACAAAAATAATTTTAATAATGTATTTTTTTTCCAAAAATACTAACTCACCCCAAATAAGGCACATATAGTTGAATGGTATTAAATACATAACAAACGCTATGGCTATAATGAAGAATATCGCCAAGAAACTTAGGAACGGCACTGTAAAATTGAATAGGCTGAAAGAAAAACAAAATTGAAAATAACTAATGGTTTTTTAAAATATTTCTTTTAAAAAGTATGTGGTAAGAATAATTAACTTACTTTTTAATACTTTCCCCGGCGCTAGCTAAATTTCCGATTAAATTTTGAATTGATTGCACCATTTCTTGGATACTTTGTATTTTTTGACGCAAAGAAACACCTTTATCGTCCTTAAAATTATAATAATATATTATTTATTGAATATTGAGGCCGGAGTGGCGCAGTGGCACAAATGCCTGACTGTAGATAGACGCGACGGTTATGGGTTCGATTCCCACTCAGAAAATAAAATGTTTAATTATTTTCATTTATTCGCCACGACTGACTATAATTTCCAAGTGTTAGTTTTTGTAAATAATAATACTGTTAAATATTATACAGCTACTTGTTTTAGTATTGAAATATAACAATTACCATTATTAATTAAAAATGTAATCTTACTTTGTCATATTTTAAGTCACGTTTACAGTCAACTTCTTTTGTAGCTAAAAATAAAAAAATAATATATATTATGAAATTATATACGATACAATGAGTTTTAGAACTCACTTATTACTAAAGAAACAGCTTCACGCATAGAAAGAGAACCTAGTGTCAAGGCACTCCGGTCCCTACGCATTGCCCAATTACCTAAATTGTACGTAGCGGAACTTAACGCCTCGCTTCGTCTAACAGATGAGAATAGGGAAGTGAATTCTTCCGAATCTTCCGAGTCTGAATATCATTTGTAAATGTATGTAAATTTCCACTTACTTTTAGTTCGATACCAGTAAAAGGGAATTAATAATAAAAGGGGTAACATCCATATTTTACCAAACAGACAAAATATAATCCATACAAATAAAGATAATACATTTAATCGCCAAGATTCCCACTCGAAGCATGTTCTGCAAATAAAATTATATTAACATATTTTTATACGAGTGTAGTAGCGACCCGCTCGCGGCTTCGCCCGCTTACACAACTGATTTAGTTATTTAATGCACCGAATTACTTTTGTTTAATATGTAACAGTTTAAATTAAGAATATCAAATTGTTTTGAAAAAAAAAAAATACATCTATAATTATAATAAAATCGTAAAATCGTAACAGAGCGTGTTGTTATTATTTAACTTGTACTTTGTAGCATCGTCAATTTGAATTAATTAATTAATTTACTACTATTTTAACAACCAGATTTATTGATTAAATACTGACCTTGTTAAGTATTCATTTACATCCTAATGAATGTCTATTTTAGTGTATTCTCGTTGCAGAGAAATAATTAGAAGAAAATAATTTAATTATGTTAAAATAACTATTACAATCATATATTATATCACGAAATTATATATTTCAGTTTCACGCTATATCCCGCGGAAAATTTTACTTCAACTTTTTGAAACATCGGTTATAAGAAAATACATATATTAAATAATTTTAACTGTCGAGTGGTCATTTAATAGGTACTAAGTAGATATTAAAGATTATAACAATAATATATTATAGCCAAAAATGTTTATATAGATTGCAGGCTATATTACTGTAAAGTTTAATCTAAATCCGTACAGTAAATTTTGCATAGAGTGGAACAAGCCTCATAAACTTTTTTTCATATATACATATAGCATAAGTAAATTGATTTTGCTATTAGCAAAGTATTTAATTTGAAAAAAGAAAAATAATTTAATTTATAAAGTCTATCTATCCATATAATAAGGACAATGATTAAAAATACAAGTTAACCCTGCGTTTAATTTATGTTCACAATTACAGCCAAAATAATTAAATACGAGTATATTATGTAAGTAATAAATGGAAATAACGATACAGTTACAGGCAGCCGCTAGATCCTTGAATTTAATTAAAACATTTTTAACATATTTCATTATATGGCCAGTGAATGTATATATTTTAAGATTGTTATATTATATGCTAAACAAGTACAATGTAGTTTGTAACTCGCGACCGGCTCGCGGCTTCGCTCGCTTGCTCTATTATAGTTATAAACTAGAGACTGTAATGCAAGCGGGTGAAGCCGCTGAATAAATAATAGTATTTATTTACTAACTTGGATTATTTTCGTGTTCTAACAACATTATCGTTTTAGAGACAATAACTACATATTAAAAACTAAAGTTTAAGCTAAATCAATAAAAGTTTTTTATAGTAAATTAGTCTAACAAGATATTGTTGTAACTTTGTTTATCTATGTAGGGATTTAAATAAAACATTAAGAAAACACCACATTTTAAGGACAAAACATAAATCCAATTTGGAAAACTGCATTTAAAAATGAGATTAGAGTGCACAGACGGAGAGACAAACAGACAAATAGATGAACATTTTAAAAATGATAGTTTTGGATTTTATATTTGACTGATATGTCTTCCATGTACAAACTCCGATCAATTATAATTTTATTATAAATATAGATATAGATAGCGAGAAAGTTCATTTATTTAATAATTTAGTCCAGTCGTAGTTCTATTTTGTATGGAGTTTGATCACTCACATATAATATTTATTTTACCTTCACCTTTTTATCTATTTTTAGACATATTGCAAATAAGATGCCGGAAGGCAATGCCTTGCTTTATCTTATCAAATATTTTTTTTAATATGTATTTATAGGCTACGATACTATACACCCTGATGGCGAATTGAATTCATAATCATCATTGGACATTTTTTAACTGTGCTGCACTGGCGTCTATTAAGTTTGATGAGTAAAACCAATCGTTAACTCACGTACGCCCGTTATATAAAACGTGTTGTAAACTAATAACATTTTAAGTATTTTCAAGAAAATTTTCTGAAGAAATCGTGATAATCTTAATCTATATAAAAGGACATGTTCCCACTGACTGAGGTAAGACGGACGCGTAGCCGTAACCGCTGTGCGTAGAAAAGTGAAATTTGGACCAATGTTTAGTTTTGTAATGTGGATACCTAAGGGATTTTAAAAAATTTTAACCCTAAAGGAATGAAATAGGGGTTGAAAGTTTGTATGAAAAAAATCTTTAAATCGCCCCCGATTTTTGAAAAAAAATTAAATTCAGGCTCTTAAAAATATTTAACACGTGTTCCAACGTGTTTCGTGGTTTTGTAGAATTTAATAAATATTCGTATAGTTCAAGCGGGCGAACCCGCCCAAGTTGGCTAATATTATATTTGTTATTGAGAACATAGAATAATTATACTTACTTCGTGAATCTAAATGCATCTAATATCCACAATGTAACAACTTTTGCTCTCGACAAATTTCTAGCAAATAAATGTCTAGTTAACTTCTCTTCCGTTTGTAAATAATTAACCTCTTTAGGATTTATAACTCGAGTAGCAGCTTTAATCTATAACAAAAGGCATATAGTTTTTTTAGGTAAGGTTATTTTAAAAATGTATAATGAAAAAGCAAGCTTACATTGTAAAATTTAAATGTTACGCTATTTTCATATATTTATGTATATACATATGAATAACTTTACATCCATTACCTTCTTCTATCTATTACTCCTTACCATATGTGTATACGATTATTCCAATTATCTATATATATAAAAGGACTTGTCCTCACTGACTGAGGTAAGACGCACGCACAGCCGTAACTGCTGATGGTAGAAACGTGAAATTTGGACAAAAGTTTACTTTCGTAATCTGGACATCCACTAAGAAGGGATTTTGAAATATTTTTACCTTAAAGGGGTGAAATAGGGGTTCAAAGTTTGTATGGAGAAAAATTTAAATCACACCGATTTTTATAAAATTTGAAATTTAGATTTTTAAAAATATTTAATTGAACACGTGTTTCATCGTTTTCTAGAATTCTCCTCCTAAGGGTATAATATGGGGTTGAAAGTTTGTATGGAAAAATCTTTAAATCGCCACCGATTTTTATAAAAATCGAAACTTAGACTCTTAAAAATATTTCATTGAACACATGTTTCGTGGTTTATTTAAATTCATCCCCTAGGGGTGTAAATAAGGGGTTGAAAGTTTGTATGGAAAAATCTTTAAATTGCCACCGATTTTTATAAAATTTTAAACTTAGACTCTTAAAAATATACCATTGAACAGATGTTTCGTGGTTTATTTAAATTCATCCCCTAGGGGTGTAAATAAGGGGTTGAAATTTTGTATGGAAAAATCTTCAAATCACCACCGATTTTTATAAAATTTGAAATTTAGACTCTTAAAAATATTTCATTGAACACATGTTTCATGGTTTATTAGAATTCACCTCTATATACGCAAGCGAAGCTGCGCGCATCCGCTAGTAATTTATATATATATTTATGTATGTATAATTTCTGACCAATAAATGGCATATTATAATATTAGCGTCGTTCTTCTTCTTCTTCTTCCTGGCATTAATCCCGGCTATTACCGGGGTCTGCCTTCCTACTTAACC
>HE670753.1:0-27162 GCA_000313835.2 Heliconius melpomene melpomene | reverse complement strand
GTTTTATAGAATATAATAAATATTCGTATAGTTCAAGCGGGCGAACCCGCCCAAGTTGGCTAGTATTATATTTGTTATTGAGAACATAAAATATTTATACTTACTTCGTGAATCTAAATGCATCTAATATCCACAATGTAACAACTTTTGCTCTCGACAAATTTCTAGCAAATACATGTCTAGTTAACTTCTCTTCCGTTTGCAGATAATTTACTTCTTTAGGATTTATAACTCGAGTAGCAGCTTTAATCTATAACAAAGGCATATAGTTGTTTTAGATATAAGTTATTTTAAAAAAGTTTAATGAAAAAGCAAGCTTACATTGTAAAATGTATTATTTATTATTTTCTGTCTGTCTGTCTGTCTGTCTTTTACGCAATCAGGCCTAAACTGCTAATTTAATTGTGATAAAATACTCATATAGAGATACTTGAGGGTCTCGGGATGAACATAGGATACTTTTTTTCTCATATTTGTAATATTTTCGATATATACCAATATATTAAAATAATTAATTTGACAAGGAATTTATTCCGCCATGTTAATAACAATCGTCGCTACGCGTTGCTAAGCAACGGCTTGCAAAGTTTGTTGTTTTAAGAAAACGTCAACCAAAGTGAGTTTGCTTAATGCATACATAGCGCGCGCCGATATACATTTGTATACATTAACAAAAAATAGATGATTTCTATAATTTGATATTCATCTTTATGAAAATAAATATAGTAGTCACTTTTAGCATTTCATCTAGATGGAAATTATAGTTGGGCAGATGACTTTGATGATTTTGTAAATTTTATATATTTTCGAATTACTATTACTTTTTAATGTAATTATTTGCTGCTTATAATTAATTTATCTGAGTTCGGTTATCTATACCGATGTTATACACTTAAAATATCGTAATTTTTATCATTTGGGATTTTATTTAATATTGTTCGCAAAAAATTATAATTATTTAATATAGAAAAATGTTTAGTACGCGCGCACGGCAAACTTTAGGTACTTTTTCTATTATTAAGAATTTCCTTTAGTTACTTTTACTTCTTTTGTTTGTTCATTTCGGTTACTCAGATATTTTTTCTAATAATAAATCTCCACTTATTATTATTTTTTAACTTATTTTAATGATTTAGGCTTATATTTCCGCGGGCGTAGCCGCGTCCGGGCCCACTAGTATATTATAAATTAAAGTGAAAAAAGTTTAAAAAGTGACTAGTTGTGGGTTCGATGCCCACTCGAGGAAATGAAATATTTATTTTACACTCAACACACAATACCTCCAGAATTCGGCGGAAAGTGGGGAACGAAATTCTGGCAACGAGGCTAGGCGCGGCGTTGAGTTTCGCTACTCAACACGCACGCACACCTTTAGTGAAATGGTTTAACACTAGTCTCTCTCTCTCTCTGTTTTACCTGCTACAAGCAGCAAGCAGCCTGAAGCTAAAAAAGAAGTATCTTCAGTAAGTAACGTTTGTTTCTCAATAATTATGTACTTACAAAATTCCACGTAACGCACATTTCCAGCAAAATTCTAGGATTATTGCCTTTAGCTTTCTCTTTAAGTGTGCTATCTTTAAGCGCAAACCATTTCTTTCCTGGTTTTACTTTTAGTAATGGTATCGAAATTGCGCCTACCTCTTCAGATTTTTTTTCGTCATAGATTATAACTTCTAAAATAGAAGTGATATCTGTAACTTTACTGAAACATTTAGATAAGTATTTTAAATATTAAGATTAAACAAAATATTTTTCTTTCAATATGTACCTATTAATTTAATTATTCAATTTTCTGATATATAGTACAGAATATAATAAAAATATAGAAAACAGATAAAAATTAGTAAAATTAAATAGCCTCGTGACGGGATCGACCACAAGCATAACCGCTTATAGCCAGGCGTTGTCTCATTGCGGCACTACCACTTCATTTTATTTTCTTTATGCAATTTCTATTATTATCATTGCCCCCCTCTAGAATAGAAGTGTAATTGCTCTAGTTGTAGAGAAAGTAGTGTTGAGTTTACCATATTGAGGAAATAGATCACTTACAAAGTAATTATTTTCATCCAACTAGGATCGTATGTTTTCCAATCCGTCTGTGTTTGTATTCTTTCATTGTTAAGTTGAAGAACGCAGTAACAGTCCTGGCTGGATAGTCCTTTTGCTCCGTATACGATTACGCTTAGCACTCCTACATTTGTAAATTCGTCATTCAGGCGATACCAGGCCTATAACAGAATTGTATTATTCATATTAATGAATCCTTTGATATTATAATCATAATAAAAACAAAAAATAATTTATTCATCGTGTTTTGATGTTAGGAAAGGAATTAACAGAGTAGTTAAAATAGTAAAGCTTTATATTGGATGTTTCAAATGGTCCTGTGATTTTTTTACATTAATTTTAAAATTATTTTTTGTATTTTCAAATGATTTTAACAATATTTATGAAAGTTTCATATGAATGCTTTTACATTTAATTTGTAATTTCATCCAAATAAACTGGCAATTTAAATTTATTGTATAAAAAAACTTACATATTTCTTTTGCATTAAGTACTGATATTCAATTTTATAACTTTCGTCAACATCGTATACTGTGTTCATTGATGTACCACTTATAGTAACTAATAAAAAACATTCAATATATCTATATTCTCCTTCCAATTTAATTCGTATTTGATGAGTTTTTTCTTTATCATAATTTTGTAAATTTATTAATTGTCTGAAATATAAATATGTACTTATAATCTCTATTTTTTATCATTTATCATAAAGAAATCTATTACATATAAATATATATATAAATCATAATTAATGATTAGAAAGACAACATCGTTTGATCTCACCTCCCGATAAATATATCTCTGTCCCACAAAGAAGCTTCTAATATATAGTCGTCGTCATATAAATCAAAAGTAAAAAGTTCTTGAAATTTAATTTCAGTACTGGAAGTTCTGACAATTTTGGACTTACGCTTTTCACTACCTAACCTGTAATATTGTTTTGCAATTAAATTAAGTGTTAATATCTTTTTATATTTCTTATCTTTTATAGATTAAGTATACGCAAGGGGTTTTGGAAGGCTCAAAATCATTTAATGCAACTTGACTCATACTTGACCCAGTCGTGCTGTAGAGGCACAAGTATGTGACTGTAAATGCGACTGGTTGTAGGTTCGATTCCCACTCGAGGAAATGAAATATTTATTTAAACTTATATTTTCGTTCTTAAGTTCGTATTTTGGATAATGGGAAACGGAGTGTCTTAACACTAGGTTTCCTCTGCCTATCCTACTGTGCGCTGGATACAGCATAAAGCTGATTTATTATTTTTTGATAGTGACTCATATTTACCTAAATTTAAATAGTAATATACGCTGTTTCTCTTCATCTGATTCTTCTAGTCCTTTCACTTCAACCATCCCAAGGGTTACGGTGGCAATTTTATTCTTCTTCGACGCCTTCGCAATATATTTAGCTGAATTTGTCAAAAAGTACTAAAATAATAATAAAGTCACAGAATAACCTAATTATTATCATGATTAAATTGTTTGCGTCGCGCTTCTTCGTCTAAAGTGCTATCAGCTATAGTCGTCGTCATATAAATCAAAGATATCTTATAGCCAGAAATACCAAAACATGAAAATTAAAGATAATTGTCTATATTTATCAGTAATTTTTAAATATTTATTAGATGTAATATAACTTACTTCTTTTATTTTCTTTCGAGATTCTTTTCGTTTTTTTAATTTTGAGTTAATTCTGTCACGGATTGATTTTGTCGGAGGTGTGATTGGCTCAGAAGATTCATCGCTCTCTTTAGTTACTTCGTTTAACCTATAGTTTTTTTCATTATTAAAGGGAAATACATTATTAACGAAAACTATTAGTATTTATAAAATAAATTTTGTATGCAATACTTACGATTCAAGACTGTTATTCAGGAAGTTTTTATTAAAAAACTCGTTTTCTTCTGTTACATCTGATCCACCGTCTAATTTTAATTCATCTGTTATTGAAACTGATTCAGAATCGATAATATTAATATTGTCATACAAAATATCAGAAAGAATTGCATCGTTTTGTTTATCTAAATATGTAATATTTTCTAGGTGTGAGTAACTAAGAATCTTAGTATCACTGGTAAGTTTTTCATCAACTGATGTCAAATCACATTCACTTGTAAACAATTTTTTGTTGTTACTTAAATAATTATCACTTATATCCACTAAGATTTCGGTGGACTTAGATTTTTCCAATTTCCGTTGCATTTCTTCATACTTATTTTGAATCCGTTCATGAAGTTTCGCTATGTGTTTTTTAGTAATATTGTTTTCTGTTTTTGTTTCTATCTCCATTGTTATATTTTTCGTATTAATATTTAAAAAAAACCTTGAACACAAGTATATTGGCTAAGGAAGTGCGAATACTGATCGATGATATCGATTAACAATATATGTTATCTCAACATATCATATCTTATCTTTTGTTTAGTTGATTATTTTGAATGAAACCTTTATCTTTTAATGTTAAATCAGAATAGGGACTTTTTTATAAATTAATAAGGAAATCTACTATGGCTTAGTTACAAGATTAAATATTTTAAGTTGTCAGTTTTTCAGGAAATAGCAATAAGAAAGGAAAAATATGTCCTTAAGTAAAAACATACCTTACTGTATTCAGCAAAGGCCTAGTAATACTTAATTATAAGATAAATATTAACATTTTTTCTAGATTAAATTGGTACTTGGCTATTACATTAGTTGAAATGCTACCCTATAGCATGAAATTTAGTAGTATTTTGTTGGTTATTAATGTAATAGCATATCGGATGAGTGTGCAAGTCAAAGCGATAAGTTATGCAATGACGCAATAATGCACATTCATTTCTAATGGTGGTCTAATAGTAACGAAAAATTCTGACTTTAATATATTCAATTAAATTTTATTATTAATTAACGATCCAGCTACCATATCCTGTCTTAATTATGATAGTGATCGAAGTAAAAAATTAGCTTAGCTTATGCAATACAAACATGCAATACCAATTAAAAAGAAAACAAAAACAATTTTATAATTTTTCTCGCTTAGCAGGATATTCCTGGCTTCCATTCCAATTCCAGGCTTTAAGATTTCTGATCCTTATTTTCTGCTCAATTTTCGATATATAGTGTGAAAAGTGGCGGAACTCAGCGCCGTTGTCGGTTTATCAAAGCAGGCAAATTAAAATTAATTTAAATATATATTAGACATTGTTCCACTGTATTATAACATCCTATTACAATATAATATTTTGATATTTTAATTTTCTACTAGGCGAAAAATATGATGTAAATATAATTTATATAAAAAATATTTTAATTGAATAGTTGAGAACCCTTAAACTAAGCAGACGAATCTACAATCACAATTATACAATTCACAATTATACAATAGTGTTATTCTCAGTTAGAGACGTACAAATTGCATATGTGAAAGAAATGAAAATATTATTAAATAACAATTCCCCCGACCGGGAATCAAACTCACAACCGTTGCGTTTACAGTTAACGCTTATGACCTTAATCTGAAATTTATCAAACTTTTTTGAGGTCGGTTAAAAATATTAAAACACAGCTATATTTCAGCGAGCCAGAAGAGTATAAAATGAACATCATGCATGTCCCTTACGTGGTACTTTACAAGACTGCAATCTAGAAAGCGCTTTGGTGGCGGAAAAAGTATCAAATGCAGAACATCAGCGTTCAGGTGAATTTATGGGTGTCCTATGCAAGAAGGTGCACAGTTTGTCACGTCAGCCGCGAAATATGAGGCCCGGGGCCGCTCTGGCCAGTTTTACTTATTTTGCACACTTTCGGAATTGCATTTTTATTTTCGAAGGTATTTAAATAGATACCTACTAAGAATTATTTGAAAGAAAGATGAAAAAAGGGGAATAAGCTTTTCTAACTACTTCGGTTTTTTAGAAAATAATCATTATAATAACGTTTATTAAAAAAAAATCAGCTTCAAGTTGTATCCCGTACACAGCAGGGTAGGCAGAGGAAACTTCGCGTTAAGACACTCCGTTCCCCCCTTTCTGCCAAATTCTGGAGGCATTGCGTGTTGAGTGGCAGTGCCTCAACACCAGAGCGAAGAAATGTAAATATAAATGTATATAAATTTATAATATAATATATAATTAAATGTTAAAAAACACGTTGAAGTTAAAGAAACTATAGTAATCAATTCTTGGTAGCGTAAAAGTGTATTTCAATATCGTACACATTGCTCCGTTAATAAACCAAGGCGCTAATACATTAATGCAATTTTAACTTCACCAGTTAACTTGTAAAGTAGTGGGAAGTTTCTATAAAGTTTGTATTCACACTGATCCTACAAACTATAAACAAACTTCGTCTCAAGAATTTTATCCGAGGGATATTTTGATGCAGAACTAAATTTTAAATTTAATTTTACCTTTAAGGATTTATCAAAGAGCTTTAACGGTTCGAAGAAGGTGCAGTGAATTGTTTTGTATTTTTTTTTGCTTTACGCTGTATTCCCAGATAAAAGGATAGGTCGAGGGTACCTAGTGTTAATGCACTCTTTTCTCCACTTTTCGCTGAATTTTCGTGACATAAGTTGTTGTTCTTAAATTTATTCTATAAGTACATGATAAAAATATATAATAAAAAGTAAATATATATAATAGATAAAATATATAATATATTTTATCTGTTATATAAATTATAACAATATTATAAGTAAATTGAGAAGGAATTATCTAACACAATGTACATAATCAATCCCTCTCCCAATTTTTGAAATGTTGTGTATTTAGTGGTGGAAGTCTACTCAGCTCTTTGAGTTGTAACCAAGGCGAGAAAATGAAAATAATATATTCTCTCAAATGGAAACCGAATCCATAACCATCATTACTTAATAAAAAAAACATAATTTTACAAGCAATAAAAGAACTAGATATATATAAAAAGTTTACTAAATGTATTAATATGGCCTTATTTTCTTCGACGAAAAAAAGTCTAGTCACGGGCCTATGATCACAATTTGATTGCTGCGGAGCAAGACCCTTAGACTATTTGCGGGGATAGTACGTCTCTTCAGAAATTTATGAGGCTCATCGACTTTTATTACGAATTGGATGAGTACAGATGTTTTAGATAGGCATAGTTCACTGCGGTATTTGTTGTAAATGTATTGTAATATGTATTTGTATACCTTACTAAAATATAGATGTTTAGTCGTTAAAGGTTGGTAAATATTGCGTTTTCAGTGGCGGAACTTAACGCCGGAAATAAAAATTACGACATTTACGACAGTTACAGTCACAGTTAAACACCGTTCAGGAACTTGATTTATTATAAGAACTTTTATGCAGTCGACTTTTTTGTTTTTATTAATATTTTTCTTAGGATTTATTGTATTCGTTATTAGTATCTATTATAACACGAACAATTTCACAGTTTTAATATTTTCTTGAGTAAAATTAGCAAGAATGGTCGTTAAAGTAAACTTAAATCGTTCGTCGTAAAGTTGTCTAATACATTATTTTCTAGGTATTACGGAATTGTGAGCACCAAGAACAATACCCAGGAGGTATCAGAGCAAATCCGCCATACATGGTACTAGGACTAGTGGAAATATTCTTGCTTGCTTTTGTTCAACACAATGTCGTTGTCTGTAAAATAATAATAATAGAAATAGCTTGAAGATAGCTGGATGTTGAAACATTGACATGTACACTGTATTTATATTATATATTTTTATGTATTAATGGACAATTTTATTTATATTTCCTATATATTATACTAGCGGCTCGCCTGCGGCTTCGCCTGCGCGAACTACCTTATTATTAATTTCTGTCTCCATGAGTACCTACGTCCTATAAGTGATGTCCATGCAAAATTTGAGACTCCTAGCATTTGTAGTAACGAAGTTTCATACAAACTTTCAACCCCAAAAGCAACCCCTTAGAAGTCGAATATTGCAAATTCCCGTCTTAGCGAGCACCTACGTCCTATAAATAACTCCTATGCAACATTTGAGAGTCCTAGTACTTGTAGTTTCTTAGATTTCGTGATGAGTGATTGACCTTTGGATTTTATATAGGTATATAAATTTTCATGTTTACTCAACATAAATTTTCCCGCTCTCTGCATTTAGGCAGAATTCTGGGCATTGCGTACTTACCGCGTACTTTTATAATTGACCTATACCTTTCTTGAATCTATCTTACAATTTTATTACAATAAAAGATTAATCTACTTCGAGACTAAAAGTATGAAATTCTCTTTTAATTGTACATCTCTAGTGCCGACATGACCTCTATCGAGCTCTCTATACCGTAATTAAGTTGGACGCCTCAGTTCTTAGAACACTAGCGTTTTCAACTTAATTGAAACTTCAAATCCCTCGAAATTAAGTTCAAGAATCTGCTTCAAAACTACTCTTTTCTAAAGTACAACTAAATTAAAATTTTTCTTTTAAATAGGTATATTTAATATTAACTTTTATATATATTTTTTTTTGTTCACGTTTGTACTCTAGTCCACATAAAGCAGTGAAGAGAGAGAGAGTGCTAAGACACTCCTCATTTACTGCCCGAAATTGTAAGTCGAGAGTACAAAAACCATTTTTGAAGGTGACCATTTTTGACATTGTTTTTCGGGCGTACATTTTAAAATTTTCCATATTTATTTTTAACGAACTAGACATTGTCATTAAAATTATCTTCAGTTTTTATATAACATTTTATACACATATAAGTTCATATTTTCTTTGTGTTTATACTTACTTAAAATTTAAATGCTACCTGTGTTTTTTATTGACTTATCACTATTTTTGCTTATAATGCTTAATGAGAAAGATAAAAAGAAAGAATGAAAGAAAAGGTAAGATTTTAATATCCTTTCATTAGATTAATGAGAGCGACGGTAAGCCGATTAAAATAAAGGATTTACTCGTTTACTGTGTCGGGTCCGTTGGGAAATCAACCACAGCACGTGTAAATGCACCAATGACGTTGTCAATTTGTTAAATGACTTGTTAGAATGACAATTTACTTTTATTATAATAATTGTAAGGTATAAATTAATATAATATTTTTCTAGTTAAATACTGTCTCGCATTTGGCAGGTAGTAGAGGGAAACTGGTGTTAAAACACTCCGGTTCCCCACTAAACGGTCAGTTTTGGAAACATTGCGTGCTGGGTGGCGGAACTCAACGCCGTGTAATCGCGAGGAAATGTAAGTTTAATCAAACACACAACCGTCGCGCTTAAAATAAGACGTGCCACTGGCCTACGGGCATTTATACTAAGGCCGTTTAATTAAAAAACTTTTTTTTTAATTTTCTGCAATATAACGTCAATGAAATGACGATATAATGTCATTCTCAACAAAGGTTGTATAAATTTATATTCGTACCTACACGGTTAGCAAACTGTTTTTTTTTTCGACATTCCATTTAAGATTAATTATAATTATCTTTGTTTCGTTCTTTTTAGGGTTCCGTACTTCGAAAAGAATAAAAGAAACCCTTATAAGATTACTTTGTTGTCCTTAAACGATAATGACATTTATAGATAATTTAAAGTACACAGTATATACACAGATAATTTAGAGTACACAGTATATTCTGAAAACAATATTAATAACTAGCGGACGCGCGCAGCTTCGCCTGCTTATTGCTTAGTGGTGAATTCTAATAAACCATGAAACACGTGTTCAATGAAATATTTTATGAGTCTAAGTTTCAAATTTTGTAAAAATTGGTGGCGATTTAAAGATTTTTCCATATTAATTTTCAACCCCTTATTTGAATTAAAAACAAACCACGAAACATGTATTTAAAGAAATATTTTTAAGAGTCTAAGTTTCAAATTTTATAATAATCGATGGCGATTTAAAGATTTTTCCATACAAACTTTCAACCCCTTATTGACACTCTTAGGGGGTAAATTCTAAAACGCCGTGAAACACGTGTTCAATTAAATATTTTTAAGAGTCTGAATTTAAAATTGTATAAAAATCGGTGTAAACATTTTTTTCCATACAAACTTTCCTCCCCTATATTACCCCTTTAAGGTTAAAATTTTTCAAAATCCCTTCTTAGTGGATGTCCAGATTACGAAAGTAAACTTTTGTCCAAATTTTACGTTTCTACGCACAGCGGTTACGGCTGTGCGTGCGTCTTACCTCAGTCAGTGAGGACAAGTCCTTTTATATATATAGATAGACCAAGTAAACAATTCGTTAAACAAAATAAACAGTGATAAGAAATTTGGCAATAGAGAATATGGGAAAATGTAGTAGGGAAGGCAGAAGGAACATAGCGTTAAGACGGTCCGTTCCCCACGAAAAAAGAAATTATTGATTCGCACTAATCAGAACTAAGTCGGACGGACGGACGAATCGGACTTGCATGCTACATAAATAATCTTGACAGACGACAAAGTGATATAATGGTTTCGTTTTTCATTTTAAGGTACGGAACCCTAAAAATGTGTGTACGTATATTTAAAAATATATATATTTTAATTAATGTTAATAATTTTAAGCGTTTTTACGCCAAGTGTATGTTTTTACTTGGTATGTGTTTCCATATATGTAGTACCAAAGCAAGTTTTACTATTTACACGCTTAAATTAACTTAAAATAAATAGGTATAAAATACTTCCAAAACAAGTAATTCGTTCGATTGTAAAAAATTTTATCATTTGGTTTGACCTCTGCAACTTTTAAACAATTTTATAATTTATGAAGGCAATAACATTCATCAGCGGCCACCAAAGCACAGTGGGGCAAAGTCTGGCTGTGATAGTTGTGGGTTCGTACTTGGAAATGACAGAATTTTTTCGAAATAAAAATATACGAAACATACGAAATTTTAATGAAACTGAACGAATTAAAGACGAGGGATTCTTTCGTCGAATGAAACCCGGTTCGTGTCAATCTATATTTAAATTAATGCCACCAAAAACATCTGATAACAAACAGCTCAGTCTCAATAAAGCTGTTTGTTTTTCTATAAAAAGTAATGAAATCTTTAGGTAAAACGAAGCCAATTCTAAGGTTCCTTACTGCCTTTATTATTTATATAGTTAAATTTGATGTGATCGACCGTTCAACATTCTTTAAACATAATTACGTATTTGGCAAGTCAACAGCCAAGTCTCTAGTCAAATTAATACAAAATTTAATATTGAACCCTCCAGAATTCGGCGGAAAGTGGGTAACGGAGTGTTTTAACGCTAAATTCCCTATGCCTATCCTGCTGTGTGAAGGATATAGCGTGAAGCTGATTTTTAAAACTATATTTATTATGTGTAGGTTGTTCATCTGTATGTATTTTATTCAGGTATTGCAAGTAATCATAGAGTTCAGTTCCGCAATTTCTCGAAAATTGGGCCGAAAGTAAAGAACGGAATGTTGTGCCTGCCATAGGTATACTGAATACTAAAGCTAAAGGAAAATAGAAGAAAATGAAAAGATTAAATCTCATTCCTCTGAGCAGGAATCGAATCCACAACTATCGCTTTTACTGCGCCACCACGGTCTCTGACAAGTAAGTGTGCATTATAGAAAGCGCTGTAGGGATTGGTGTACTGAGGTGACGTCATCGTGACGTAATTGAAATGCAATTTACTGCATAATGTGAGCATCGCGGATCGGACAAGTTGTGAAACGAGTCAGTTAACCATTTTTTTTTACATAGTTATGAGAACTTGATTTTAGAGTTCCTCATGACCTGTCAACAAAGAGATTTCTTTTAGAAATGCTTTTCGTTATATATTATACTACATATACTAAAAGGTAACTGTAAATTATAAAATTTTCTTATAGATAGATTAATTATATCATATTAATATTTTTTAATTATTCAAATCAATCTCTATTTATTAAGTTCACCTTTTATATATCAGGTATCAATTATATTCTTTTCTTAAGATTTTCTTTTATTTATACTAGAAAGTAATCAACGTATGTTCCTTACATACACAACCCAACAGTTCGCGAGCTTTATCTTTCACTTATATTTTTTTATTTTATTATATAGTAAAATTTAAAAAACATATCAAGGGATGCTCCGCGCTTGACGACCGATGTCACACCTGCACTATGTATGGAACCTTGGATCAAAAACGTTTCGCTCTTGACCACAAACAATTTAGTCTTGTATGTTCTTAGCACTCTCAGTCACATTATAGATTTTGATCTGTGAGTTCATAATGGTGTATTTAATAATAATATTAACGATTATTTTATTATATTTATATGGAGTCAGGACTTTTAATTATTGGAAAAAGAAAGGTGTTAAACATGATTCTCCTTGGCCATACGTCGGGAATAATTTATCTAACTTTTCGCAAAAATGTAGCATTGCCATGATGGCCACAACAGCTTACTATAAATATCCTAATGAAAAAGTGGTAGGATTTTTCAGAGGTACTGCACCTGAATTAGTGATTCGGGATCCTACGCTTATAAAACGGGTGTTGATAACAGATTTTCAAAGTTTCTATGCAAGAGGATTTAACACTCACGATACTGTTATTGAGCCTTTAATGAAAAATTTATTTTTTGCTGATGGAGACTTATGGCGACTAATAAGACAACGATTCGGACAAGCTTTCAGTACTGGAAGATTAAAAGCGATGTTCCATATAATAACTGAAAGGGCACAGAAACTGCAAACAATAGCTGATGAGGTAGCGAACATGGAATATTATGACATGAGAGAATTAATGGCACGGTACACTACAGACTTCATTGGGGTTTGTGGATTCGGCTTAGATATGGACTCATTAAACAATGAAATGTCAGAATTTCGAAAATTAGGAAAGCGAATATTCCACAGAACTGTACCAGATGCAATAAATGGTGCGTTGAAATTTATGTTTCCAGAATTATGTAAAAATATTCACTTTTTGTCGAGAGATTTGGAAAACTCTTTTAATTACTTAATAAAGACCGTCCTACAAAACAGAAATTATAAGCCATCAGGCAAAAATGATTTTATAGATTTAATGTTGGAATTTAAAAAAAAAGGTAAAATTATAGTAGAGTCACTGGAATTAAAAAACTACGATGGTTCACCAAAACTTATTGAACTTGAGATGGATGATTTGTTAATCGCTGCACAAATTTTTGTATTTTTCGGCGCTGGTTTTGAAACATCTTCTACAACGTCCAGTTACACATTACACCAGTTAGCATATCATATGGACTACCAAAAAAAAGTTCAAGAAGAAATAGATACTGTTTTAAAAAAACATGATAATAAAATAACTTACGAAGCCATTAACGAGATGGCTATCTTGGAAAAGGCGTTTTATGAGGCTATGAGATTGTATCCAGCAGTGGGATTTTTATTACGAAAGTGTACAGCGTCTACGTATACTTTTCCTGAAATTGGTTTAACTATAGACAAGGGTGTCAAAGTTGTTATTCCAACGCAAGCTTTACATAGGGATGAAAAATATTTCGAGGAACCACATAAATTTAACCCTGACCGATTTTTGGACACGAAAAGTATGAAGAGTGATGTTTATTTACCATTTGGGGATGGGCCAAGAGCTTGTGTCGGTATGAATTTTCAATTTCAAATTTAATTTTTAACTTTTTTCATGACAAATTGTGTATGTAGGTAATATTTTGAGAATCATTTAATATTGACGCCATTCGTGGTGCAGGGGGCACAAGTATGCGATTTTTACCGTGACAGTGGGGAGTGGGGAACGGAAGTGTCTAAATGGGAACGGAGTGTTTTAATACTAGCTTCGCTTTGCCTACCTTGCTATATGATGGAGACAGTGTGAAGCTAAAATTAAACAAACAACAAAGGTTCTCAAGTGTAGGTTAGATAAATTCTACTTCTGTAAATGACGTAAAATTAAAAGTAAATGTTTAAAGAAGTAAATAAGACTAAATAGATAAATATAATAAAAGAAATATGCTATCTTTTATTAATGCTAATCATTTATGGCTGAAAGTAGATTATATAATGAGCTTTTATTTGAATCTTAAGAAAAGAATATCATATTTCCTCGCTCTGGTAACAAGACAAAGAGCACAACAAACAACGCCCTAAAGGATGGGCGACGAACAGAGTGCCCTGACATTAGGTTCCCTCTGCCTTGTTATATAAGGGGTAGAGTGTAAAGCTACTTAGTTTTATTTTGGTATAATTTTGTATTTAAAATATTTTTTCAGCTGCCAGATTGGGAAAAATGCTAGCGATGGCTGGAATCGTCGCTGTCTTACAAAAGTTTACTGTAGAACCGTGTGCTATAAGCAAGTTGGAACCACTTCCAGATCCAATGGCCGTAGTGTCAGAAAATTTTATAGGTGGATTACCTCTAAAGCTAAAAAAAAGAACCTTTTAATATGTATTTTTAGTCTTGCAATTAATTATAGTTTAAATACTACTCTTTGTATTATTATTGATAAAGAATATAAGATTTGGTAAATTTAAAATTTACTGCTGTTTTCTTAAACAATCCCATAAATCTAAATCTCCAATAAAAATATTTATTAAAAATTAGTTATCTATGGACATACACTTATTTATATTTAACTATTTATGTATATTTGTAATGTAGCAATGATTTTAAATAAAAAATAAAAAACCAGTCAATTGCGACCCAAATTTGTCCACCGAAGGGTCCGTACCAAATCAAATTTCATAACTGTAGGCCCATGTGAAGTTCCCTGTAGGTTTTGGTTACGCGGTGAATTTCGTACAAATGCAGCAAAAACGATGCATAAATACTAGTATGTTTTAATTGTGCTGACTTTAAAGCTTGTTTTTTTTGTGCTCCAAGCGACCATGGCCGAGAGATATCAAGCTGAAATTAAGTAAGCTTAATTTCATCAAATCACTTAAGTAAGCTTAATTTCAGCTTGATATCTCCACGCGATCTTTTTCCTTTTGAGATACGGAACCCTAAAAGTCATAACATATCGAGTTTGCAATATAAAATAACAAGGGACATTTGCTGCAATATGTTTAGCATTTAATTTCCAAGTCTTATCTGAATTATAATAACATAAATATATAAAATGTTTACTTATTTATTATCTGTGGGCGAATGACCTAATAAATTACATTGCAAAATTGTAATAACATCTCGTCTAATAAAATATATAATTGTATGCTATACACGTGATAGCAACGAAACGAAAACGAAACATGATTGGCCAAAACATGCGCCAAAATTCAAAATGATGAAATTATTATTTCTTCCTATTTCTTTTAAGTAATTTAAATTTATACTTTTTTATTGTCACATTACAATTAACAATGGAAATGTTGGACGTTTAAAATTTATATTCATAATTAATATTAATTTACATGGACATATTTTGAGAAATCTGTCTGTCTGTATTTAAGTAATCAATTAGTTTAACCTAACTAAATTCGTGAAGGATATGTTAAAACTCTTATGAAAACAAAAACTGACAAAACAGAAAATCCGTAATATGCAAATATAATAAATATTATATATAATTATATTACACTTGTCGACCTGAGTGGCTTCGCCCCTTTGAACTATGTGAATATTTATTAAATATGTTTATGAAATTATTTTCAGTTCAGGGGATGAATTCTAAAAAACCACGAAACACGTGTTCAATAGAATATTTTTAAGAGTCTGTGCCATGCTCAGAGATCAACGCAAGGTGGAAAACTGGAATGTAGTTTTAACTTACAAACTTTTCTAGAAAACGATGAAAGACGTGTTCAATTGAATACTTTTAAAAATCTAAGTTTCAAATTTCACAAAAATCAATGCCGATTAAAATTTTTTTCTATACAAACTTTCAACCCCTATTTCACCCTTTTAGGGTTTAAATTTTTCCAAATCCCTTCTTAGTGGATGTCCAGATTACGAAAGTAAACATTTGTCCAAATTTCACGTTTCTACGCACAGCGGTTACGTCTGTGCGTGCGTCTTACCTCAGTAAGTGAGGACAAGTCCTTTTATATATGGACAGTTTATTTTGAAAGTGTTGTAAGTCCATTTTTGAGAAAAATGAGCTATCACGTAATTCATGCTTAATTTAATGTAATTTTTTTATATATAACTAGTCCGTGTTTAATTTCTCAAAAAAAACCCATATTTTGAACAACTTAAAATCGGTCGGTAAATGAAATTGCATAATCATCGACATACTAACCTTTAATTTTCTCGAAACAAAAGAAAATGGACTTACACCACTCTCAAAATAAACGGTCCATATATAGATAACATAATTAAAAATATTGAAAGGAAATGAAGCCATCAGGGTCACAGAAGGACAATGCTTTTATATACACGCGATTGTTGTGTAACGTCTACTGATTATATTTAATGTTTCTCGTTTCTGCAAAACATTATAAAGGTATAAAACATTATATCTTATATAGAATATCATTACCTCTAAAATGCATAAAGTTTTGACTGATTAAATTAAAATTTGTACTTTTACCATTCCAGTTTGAGATTAAACTGACTTAACAGTCACATTTACCAGCTCAATTTGGTAACTTCTTGAATTTACTACTAAAACCTCGGATTTATCAGAATCAAAAATAATCTGCAAAGAAGAAAGAGAAGTCAGTCAGAAAACTTCTAGTATTAATAATATTCCTCTAAACTGTTTGTTCTACTTAGCACCGACTTCAAAATTATAAAATCTTTGTAAAATTATTTTTCACTTTTTAGTTCGTTGTTAGAAGTCGGTTTTTGTTTTTGTTAAAAATTAATTTATTTTACGATTTTAAGTGATGGGTAGATCTTAAAATGATGCTTCTTAAACGAGTGGTGATGGTGGTGGTAGTGGATGTCAACGAGTGGTTATGGTTGTTCCATGTAAAACTTCATTTAATTAGGTATTATTTTTGTGCAAAGTAACATATATTGACAAGAACATACATAAAAAGTATTCGGGCGAATTGGGAATCTCCCTTTTTTGAAGTTGGTTGAAAATGAGAACATCCTCTTTTTTGAGGTTGGTTGAAATTTGTTGGTTGAAAAAGAAATGTAACGATCCGGAATCTCACTTCTGACATCGAGTTAAAAAGTTTTTGCTTGTAACTATTACAGTATAATCAATTTTTTACCAAAAAAAAAAACTTTCTCAATTTTCACCAGATTCCATAATTGGAACCTAACCAAAGTTTCACCAACTTATCCTTGAAGTGTATCCTTTCAAACAAAAAAAGAATCATCAAAATCGGTTTGCGCGACATTGAGTTATTCGTCTATTTGTCGCGCACATACCTAATGCTAATTTAAGACTTATGTGATTTTCTCATGGATACCATTGTCAGACATGGACCAAAAAAAAATGGGACCATTCGGGAAGCTTCACCTTTCAAATAAAAAAAAAATATCAAAATCGGTTCACCCAGTTAAAAGTTATGAGTGAGGTAACAAACATAAAAAAAAATATTAAAAAAAAAAATAATACAGTCGAATTGATAACCTCCTTTTCTTACAGAAGTCGGTTAAAAAGGAATTTAATCGATCGACCTTGGAAAGACAGTAGGGGCGACCTGATAATAAAACTTGATAATAAAAGTGTTAATATTTTTGTTGGTAATTTTTCTAACGCTCGAATTTCTAATTGGAGTGAATAGAATCAGTCGCATTTATCTACGTATTGCGGTAAGTTGCTGTTTATGTTTTTACTCTTGTTCCTCACATGTATATGCGAAAAAAAAAAACGTTAAACTGAAAAGAAAACGTAAACGTATCTAGCACGGCGTTTAAATAAAAGCAGTCTTGCAAAGTGTTTTAATTAGTACGAATATGATGAATTATTTAGTCAACAAAACAACTCGTACAGACATATAATATTTGTATTTGTATATGATGGGGCCGTCGAGGTGGACGCGCACATTTGATGTATTCGTCATTTGTGGGTTCGATTACAACTCGGTTAGAAAGAATTATTTTTAGTTTTGCTAATAGGTAGAGCTTAGTGGGCGTAGAGGCACAAACTATGACTGTAACACGACAGGTTGTGGCTTCGATTTCCACTCAAGGAAATTAAATATTTCTATTTTCTTTGCTCTGGTGATTCCGCCATTTAACACACAATGTCTCCAGGATTCGGTAGAAAATGGGCAACGAAGGTTCCCTAGGTTCCCTCTGTCTACCCTGCTGGATACAGCGTGATGGTAAAAAAAAGTCTTGTTATGTGGCGTTGAGTTAAAGTTAAGCAAGTTCAACCTGGTGACTGCCTCAAAGAGACGGCCCAGCACTCGTTGGAGATATGCCCAACCTGGGGGTCTCAACGTCTCGCTTTGCGCAACATCGTAGGGGACGACCTTTTCCTGCCGGCCGTGCCAGGGCCAGGGCCAACCCTTAAAAGAGTTTCCTAACGAAAAAAAAATTTTAAGTAATTAAGGTATATTAATAAGACGACTGTTGTACGTTTTAAGTAAGCTGTTTTATTAGTTTTTATCTTGTTTTGGTGTTACAGTAAAGCATAAATATATTGTTATAGCCCTATAACAATGTAATTAAACTTTATTGCTTTATGCGATATAAATTTATTTTTTCGTATAAATATTGTTTTTGTCTCATTTTATAGGATTCAGATTCAGATTTTCTTAAGATTTAGTAACACATAAAGTTTCATAGAAATATTAGCTTGTGTATGGGTCTCTAATATTATTTTACAATTAATAAAGTTATTAAACATTAAGAGGACGAGTAACTTTATGAGAAAGGACATCGTAAGGGACGGATTCACTTAAGCCAGGTGAAAGGATGTGATAAGGAGAACCACGTGGTTCAGACCACAATCAAACAAAAAGTGATCCATGACTCTGACCTCAGCTGATTTTAGGAAGTGATTTTGATACTAGTGCTGTTACTGAACTCGGTCAGCCTGATTTTATTGGATCTTTAAAAGTTTGACATGTATTTTTATATTTACTAGAGGACCCGTTGATACGAATTATAATAATTACAACATGTATGTCGTTTTATACCTACATATTGTCAAATGTATGGTAGTATATGTTTTATTTAATGATACACTGCACAGACCTTCCTTTCGAAAGGAAGTGAAGAAGCATTGTGTCCATTTGTGCCGTAGAAGGACAATGACTCAACATGCACGCAATTACTATATAACCGCTACTGATTATATTTAATTGTTATCATTTTTGCAATACGCGGCATAGGATTCCACTATATTTATAATAATATAATATTTCTATCTATGTACTGATTAAATAAGATGTTTATATTTTATCATTACAGTTCGAGATCAAGGTACCAGCTGACCAGTAATTAGCCACAGGAGATTTACCAACAGAATCAAAAGAAAGACTTTATATGAATCAGAAGATTATTTTAAAACCAAATCTTGTTGGTTTTAACAATATTGTACTAATTTTACCTTCTGATGATTAAATTCGTTATATAAATCCGTTATAAAAGTCCGTTAAAAAGGTCCGCTATAAAGGTTCAAAATGCATAAAAACTTGATTTTGGAGATCTTTATTGGAATTCAATAAAAGTAAAATCTTGGAGCCCAAATTTGGTTTGGTTTTCAAATGTCAATTAACACATGTGTCCTGTGTGATGTGAACACATGTGCACCATATTAGCGTGATCGATATTTTCTAAAAAGGTAGCGAATAGTTGAAACGCATAAGAATAAAGACAAAGGCCTTGAGACCAGTCGTGCCGCACCTGAAAAGTGTAACTTAAAACGCGTTATGTTGTGGGTTTGATTCCATTTTCATTCTGATGTCGAGTCCAAGCGCGGCGTTCAGTTCCGCAACTGAATGACAAACGGAGTGTCTTAATGCTAAGTTGCCTATGCCTACCCTGTTTTGTGCGGGATACAGCGTGACACTAAAAAAAACCAAAAAGATGGATTACCTAATTATGGATTGAAGTGATTATTCATTATATTTAACACGAGCTTATAATTATAGAAATATAAACTGTACTTGATAATATATTGTTAGAAATCGGAAGCGGTTAACGTTTTTAAAAAAACTCGATAAAAACACATTTCATATATAAGTTTCTAACGTATTTGGAAAGAGATTCTACGTAATTGCAATAAGTGATATGTGTCACTCAATAACAATACTCCAAACTAGTTTCCTTTTAATCAGGGCCGTTGCCTACAAGCAACTTCCCCCTACTTACATCTACCCTCTTTTACACGAGTACGCTAACAATATAGTATATAATCACCACATATTTTTTTTATACGGAACTATATAGTAAAATATTTCACTCTTAGCCAGGAATAATGAAGTCTTGATTTTTCTTATTCGCACACAGTCGTTGTTCAGTTTCTGGATTGTTAGTGCATGATGTTATTAATAATAATATTAACAATTATTTTATTATACTTATATGGTGTCAGAAATTTTAATTATTGGACGAAGAAAGGTATCAAACATGATCGTCCTTTACCATATGCCGGAAATAATTTACCTAACTTTATCCGAAAATCTAGTATAGCAATGATGGCCACCGAAGCTTACAATAAATATCCTGATGAAAAAGTGGTAGGTTTTTTTAGAGCTACATCACCAGAATTAGTAATTCGGGATCCTGAATTAATTAAACGGGTGTTGATAACAGATTTTCAAAGTTTTTATGCAAGAGGATTTAACACTCATGATACTGTAATTGAACCTTTGATGAAAAATTTATTTTTTGCCGATGGGGACTTATGGCGTCTTATAAGACAACGATTTGGACAAGCTTTCAGTACTGGAAGATTAAAGGCTATGTTTCATATAATTACTGAAAGGACTCAGAAGCTGCAAATACTAGCCGATGACTTGGCAAACATGGAATATTATGACATGAGAGAATTAATGGCACGGTACACTACAGACTTCATTGGGGTTTGTGGATTTGGTTTAGATATGGATTCATTAAACAATGAAATGTCAGAGTTTAGAAAATTAGGAAAGCGAATATTTCATAGAACATTAAGAGACACGATGGCTGCAATGTTTAAATTTATATTTCCAGAATTATGTAAGCACGTACATTGCTTGTCAGTTGATTTAGAGAATTCTATGTACTATTTAGTACAGACCGTTCTTAGAAATAGAAACTACAAGCCATCAGGAAAAAATGATTTTGTCGATTTAATGTTAGAATTAAAAAAAAAGGGAAAGATTGTAGTGGAGTCATTACAATACAAAAACGATGACGGTACACCGAAACTTGTCGAGCTTGAATTCGATGATATGTTAATCGCAGCACAAATTTTCGTATTCTTCGGTGCTGGTTTTGAAACATCGTCCACAGCATCAAGTTACACGTTACATCAGTTAGCATATCATATGGATTGCCAAAAAAAAGTACAAGAGGAAATAGATACTGTATTAAAGAAACATAATAATAAAATAACTTACGAAGCCATTAACGAGATGACTTACTTGGAAATGGTATTTTACGAGGCCATGAGATTATACCCTGCGGTAGGATTTTTACTGCGAAAGTGTACAGCATCGACTTATACGTTTCCTGAAATTGGCTTAACTATAGACAAGGGTGTTAGAATTGTTCTTCCAACGCAAGCTTTAAATAGAGATAAAAAATATTTTGATAAACCAAATAAATTTATTCCTGATCGTTTCCTGGATTCTAAAAGTATGAAGAGTAGTATATTTTTACCATTTGGGGATGGCCCAAGGGCTTGTGTTGGTAAGTTTATCTATTGTTTAATGTATAATTTTTATCTATCCCTATTTCGACTCTGTAGGGTTAAAATTTTTCAAAATCCCTTCTTAGTGGATGTCCAGATTACTAAAGTAAATATCTGTTCAAATTTCACGTTTCTATCACCAGCAGTTACGGCTGTGCGTGCGTGCTAGTCAGTTAGAACATGTTTTTTTACATATACAATAAAATAAGGTTCTAGAAATATATTGAAAAATCTTGGTGTAAGATATATGTTTACCAAATATGTATATTTTAATTATATAAGATAAAAATATATAATAGGAAAATAATATCTGTGTTATAATTGTTTCAGCTGCTAGATTAGGAAAAATGCTGGCTATGGCTGGGGTAGTCGCTATATTACAGAAATTTACAGTAGAGCCCTGTGCAATAAGTAAGTTGGAACCTCTTCCTGATCCGAAGGCCATAGTATCCGAAAATTTTATAGGAGGATTACCACTTAAGCTGAAAAGAAGAAAATAATTAATTACCTTTAACGTATGGTACATTTTTATTAATACTTAAGTTTGTTTAAATAATTATTATTTAGTCTACAATTTAGTGTGAATAATTGTAATATTTTTATTTAAAATATTTTGTATTTGTCCTTTACAGACATAAGCAAGGTGATCTTGGTTTTTTTATATAAATATATTGGAGATAAGGAAACGAGTTTGACATACTCGTAAAGGCAGTCACGTTTTAGAAATTCAATTTGAATATATTTTTTTAACGGTATGTAAATATATTTTTTTGTAATATATTTTATTCTATTTCACATTTTTCTTGACCTTTATTAACTAAGAGCATCTTATGAGAAGAGAATTTGATCGCCGATGTCCGCTCGAATGGCGAATGGCGAAAAATCAACGCCGCGTAGAAGTGAAGATAATTTATTTTATCGAGTGGACTCGAACCAACAACCATCGCGTTTACAGCCATAATTGGTACCACTGAACCCCAAATGCTTACTATTAGAGGTTTGATAGAAGTCACACTACGTAAAGGACACTCGTCGTTAAATAAAAAACAAAACATTGATTATTTTGAAAACATTTAATCTTATTCGTATAAATATAGTCGGCCGCATTACACATAAGTCGATATTGAAGCTTATATCTAAACGTACATAAATGCTTGTTGGTATGTCACGTCTTAATACAATATACATTAAACTATTATATTTTTAAGTTTTTTTATTATAGTAAGTATTATTATCATGCGATACTATTTTTATACAATGATTAATTGTTGCGTTTTCTTTGGTTTTAAATATCTTTAAGTTTCTTAGGATTTTGGCGGATTTTGGTTGATTTTGGTTGATTTTTATGAAGCCAGACTAGACTAATATCAATATATTTATATATTACGTGCAGATTTCGTAAGGAAGAATTAAATTAGTAATAATTTTCTTTTATTCAACTCATCAAACGTACTAATATGAAAAATATGTAAATTTTGTATAAAAACAGTATTACATAAATGTACTCTACATAATATTATATGTAGGTTTGAACGACTAGTAACTACTTATGGAACTAGTGGTAAACTTGCTTGTCGTAAAAGAAAACAAATACTATTTATTTACCTTTTTTACCTAGTAAAATCAATATAAGCTATACATATTTTGATAAAACTTTAGCCTTTTCTTTCGAGCTGAATTCTTATTTTGCTACAATAGTCTATATTAGGTAGAAATTCACTCAAATACTCTACAACAATTACTTTAATGCAATTAAAATTAATATGTACAGTCTCAAATAAATCTTGGATAAGCTAACTATCACAAAAAATCAATACATTTTTGTTCTTATGACGTTTAAATTCTTTAACATATTAGTCTTAGTATATCGAGTATATTGTTACTTATTTAATAAAATGGCATTTCGTTAATTATTGGACAAATATTATTAATATTTTTTTAAATTGAATTACAATTGTATCTCGCATATAGCAGGATAGGCAGAGAGAATTTAGTTAAGACACTCTGTTACTCACGCACCTCGTGTTGACTGGCGGAACTCAACGTCACGCTTTGCCTGTCACCGAAGCGAGAAAATCAAAATAATTATTTTCTCTGACTGGGAACTGAACCCATAATCATCGCGGTTACAGGGCGGACCAATTAGTAACGTGATATGCCAATATACTATGTAGTCAAAGCCTTAAGTTAAATAAGCATTTTATTACTTCTCAAACTATTAAAATAACGTAACGTAAGTAACTGTTATTTAATTATAAATTCAATATAATCAGGGTTGTTAATGAAAAATAATTACATTTATATAACGTAATGTTATTTATAATTAACAAATGCCAAAAGCGAACACAAAAAACCTATTAGAAATATAAATAATGAGAATTCGCGAGCCAGACAGTTATAATGACCGAAAGTTTTAATATTTTTAACGTTATTAAATTAATTATTATTTTTTTGTTTTTTGCTCAATTTGTTTGTATATTTAATGAATACCGGATTCGAACTCGCAACTGCCTGACTTGTTTACGATCACTTGAAATACGACAATATTATGCAGATAACAAGGGATAAGAGCTCGAATAGTAGACTCGGTCGAGTAATAGCTTCTCCTAATATATTTTTTTCCAACGTCACACATAGAAAGGAAGGCTGAACTCAACGCCACGCTATTGCCTTAGCATCAGAGAGAAGAAATAAAAAATAATTTATCCCCCCGAGTGGGAATCGAACTCGCAACCGTCACCTTACAGTCACACTCCCCTATGCCACGATGGTCTTAATTCTGTATAAATATTTTAGACTATGAGCTTCACAGTAATATTAAAAATAAATCAAATCGTCAAATAATATGTATAATAATATAAAAATAATATGTCAAATAATATGTATAATAATTTATACATATTATTTGACGAATATTAGATCGTTTCTAATTTTATTGCAGTCGTTTTTATTAAGTGCATTGAAGGTCGTTCATATAAAGGTCATGTTTATCTAAAAATTATATGCAAATTATATCGTCTACTCGTTTAATAGAGTTTTAATACCCAATATTTATTTAATTTTTTATTTTAAAATTTGATATTTTAATAGAATAGTAAAGAAAATTGTTATTAAAATTTGTTTCTTATTCTTTCCACTGTCCGAGCTAATACAATTTCTGTAATCGAAAGTGCGACTTCGAATTCCATTTATTGACTAAATATTAACATAATTTTAAAACAATATAAATTAGTTTGTTTTCTTAAAATGTCAGTAATTCTATGCACACGCCCAATCGCTAGACAGAGGGAACTTAGTGTTAAGACACTCCGTTCCCCACTTTCCGCCGAATATTTTATAAATATAATAAATATGATTATATACAAGTACACGACGCCTTACAAATAGGTTAAAGTAAGCGAATGATATTGCTAAAAGCTACATTTTTTAAGGAATCTCAAGTGAACACCAAGCTTAATATTATAATGTAAATCTCATATAAAAAGTGAGTTAAATAAAGAATCCTCTAACACATGCTGTACTTATTTTAATAACTCTATGAAAAGTCTTATAAGGTCGATTGAACTTAATTTTTTCCAGTTAATTAAATAAGACTATTTTATAAATGTAAAGTGACTTAATAAAAAAATGCTCTTGACGGAATTCCGAAAAAAATACATTTTTTAATGTTAATTTAGGTATATTATATTAAAATCCTTATGGATTTTTATAGTTTTTAAGATTCAAATGAATCGTAAAATCCAAAGATTCAACAAATTCGTGTGAGTGTAATGATGAATAAGAAATACTAATGTCCTCTAAACGGTTGAGCAAATATCTCGTTTAAAAGTTGTTGGTATTCTTCGGCGTTGTAAAGGTAGTCCTCGTCGTCTAATAAAGAGGTTAAGTTATACCTGAGGAAAAACACATTTAAGTTAATATGGTGTAAGCTTTAATTAGGTAACACTCCCGTTCCCCGTTGTCCGAATTCTGAAGGTATTTGGCGTTGAGTGGCGGAACTTAACGCTGTGATTTGCTTCGTTACCAGAGCGAGGAATTGAAAATTTCTAAATATTACATTTCCTCAAGTGGGAATCGACTTATACATTCTGTCCAAAACTTATTAATTTTCTAAAAAAAATGTTTAGACAGACAGAGATCTATCTACCTATGTATAATAGAGAATGATAGTGAAACATGTCCAATGAATAAGTCCCTCTAAAAAGTATAATTATTGGTAAAATTAACCTATTTACCTTAAAATATCGCGTTTTCTTCGCACATTAATATGTGATGTGGCTTCTATACATAGCACTGCAAAGTGGTTGTTACAAGAGTACCTGCAGAGAATACATGTTTAAATATCAATATACTAGGGACCCAAACGCCCTTCGCCCGCTTAAAATTAGCCAAATTATACAAAATACACAAATGTGTCGTCGACAAATGAAAATGTCGATTTTGTGTTATTCTGACTAATGAGCTACATTACTGTAGAATTTCATCTAAATTTGTTTAGCAATTTTTGTGTGATAGCGATACAAACATTCCATCGTCACAAACTTACATAATAAGTATTATATATTAGTAGGATAAGTTCTTTAAATATTTTTGAGAGTGAAGCAAATACTAGTGAATGAATAAAATTAGAATTTACTGTATAAATAGCATATAGTTATACCTTTCTTGTGACAGCAGTTTATGAGAATATAAAGAGGCTGCCATTCCTCTGCTTGTGGGTTCTCCGTTCTGCCATTCCTCACAGAAAGTGTCCATCGCGCGCTCTCCACTCGCGTGTGAACCGTGCCATATTAGTTTTTGAGGCCTGTCAAAAAATTTACTTATAGTTTCTTTTCTTTTCGCCGAATTCTGGAGGCATTGTGTGTTGACTGGCGGAATCCAACGCCGCGCCTTGCTTCGACACCAGAGCGAAAAAATTAAAATAATAAATATTTCATTTCCTCGAGTGAGAATCGAACACATACCTTTCGCGTTTAGAGTCAAACGTGTGGTAGCGCCACTACTGGTACGCAATTTTTATGTGAAAAAAATAAGGATTTTTTTCTTTTATTTCTGTTTGTGATATGGTAAATTTAAAATGGAACCACCATAATATCATAAAAGAAATATTATAACAGTTGATTCATATATTTACCAATTAGAATCCATTAAAATATTCTTTCCGTTGAAGCTGTAAATCCTGGGTGCTCCTGCTATGATACCACCATTTCCATCGAATATGTCCGAAAATGTCTTAAATAGAACTTCGCCTTGTATGTTTATCACCGGCAAGTGTCTGTCCGCGTAACGCACTGTGGAATCTAAATTTTGTATTCTGAAAGATAATTATTTAAATTATAAAAAAATAAAATAAAAAGAAGTAAATAACAATCAGGTTCACGCTGTATCCCGCATACAGCAGGGTACTCAGAGGGAACCTAGTGTTAAGACATTCCGTTCCCCATTTTCCGCCGAATTTTTCGA
>HE670751.1:46429-57375 GCA_000313835.2 Heliconius melpomene melpomene | reverse complement strand
TGCTGATACAATACAAAATACAATTAAAATATTACTTTAATTCAGTTTTCCAATAAGTGTAACGTTAGCTTAAATAAACCGATGATTATAATTTGTAAGCGGGCCGCGAGCTAGTGCGTCAAGCTTGTCGACTGACTACTTAACTCGTATGGTAATATCTCATTTTTATGCCCGACTTAGGAGCTGGCTGTCTTTGCTCTGTGAGATTACTACTTTCGTTGCGTTCACATTTGTGGGAATACTTTCACGTTTTCTCTAAGTTAATAAATTTTATATGGACATGTAATTTATTATTACATTAATTCGAAAGCACGGAACGCTTGGATGGAATTGGATAACAAAATATAGTTATTATTTATATAGTGTTGAAAGGTTTTCCTAACTTTATAGTTTAAATGTTGTTTTTATGTCAGTTGATAACTGATGAAAAACATACAAAATACACTTTAATAGAAAAAACATTGATTTATCAAGTAAAACGAGAAAACGGAGAAATATATAAACTCTTTTACAAAATATACAAAATATTTTAGTACCTTTATATCTAATCTTATCAAATAAACAATTATATAAAGCAAACTAGTTATCAAGCATGCACATTAAAATTACAAATACAAATAAATAAATGCAAGAAACCTCTAAGTATTAGTATACAAAGAGCCCACGAGCCCACGACCACAATACGTCAATTATTGTGAAAATAATTGACGTGAACATTAATTGAGTACGGCCTTTTACGGTATACATTGATTTGGCATATTACCTCAACATTCCAATAAACATGAATTTGTTGTTAGGTGCTATATTACAATTTGAAATATCCATAAATAGTTAAATAAATAAACAAAAAACGTAGTTTCACGCGTTTTCCCGCATAACATGATAGGGAGTACAGCTAGAGTCACTCCGAAAGACCTTTCCCCACTTTCTACTCAATTTTCAAGACATAAGTCTTGCTTGCGAGGAAATGAACGATCGATCCCACGAGTGGGCATCGAACCCACAAACATCAAATATATAGTCAGACCCTCTACCACAATGAGAATTGAGGTCTAAAATGAGGTTTCCACTAAATATACTCCACTTATAAAGATAATGTTTCTAAAGCGGTATTTACATAGTAATCGACTTTGATGTTAGAACTATTCCGAGCTGTTGACCTTTGCATAACCGTAACTAACTAAAGGCTAGGGCTTGGTTGACCAAATTGTTGTTTTCAAGAAGATTGTCCTGCTATTAATTTAATATTATTCAAATGTATTTAAGGAAAATTGGCAGCTTATTTTAGTATGGTTATTTATACTGTTTGTTGTACACAAAATATAGTACTTAAAGCTTTTTCTCGCAAAAATTTACGTATTTAATAGAAAAACGTTCTATTATAAAAGATTTAACCTTTATGTTGATCCACAACCTTCTCTATCTTTTAGTCAAAGTTTCATAAAACTGGATTCAGCTTTCCCGAAAATAAACTTAGATAAACAGAAAGACAGACAGACAAAATTTTAGTATAATCTGCCTATATTATGCATAAAATTAAGGTATTTTTAAATATTATTATTTGGTACCTTTAAATTATTTGGACTTTTAATACCTGTCTAAATCAATCTAGTTATAGTAAGTAATTTACTGTTATGATTTTTAATAAAAACGATATATTTATTTCTTTCTATCCTTTAGGCCTGTCTAGAAATTAACGAAATTTCAAAATTCAAAATATATAACATAAAATATAAAAAATATATATATAAAGTTAAACATTTGACATAATTCTGATGGTCGCCTCAGCTGTACCTAAAATAACTTGACCGCTGACCGACGTGCTCAAGCAACAGGTAACAAAGCCTGGTCCCTTACTAAAGCTTCGAAGGTTCTTTGTAAACATTGTAATATCATTACAATTTCTTATTTTTTTGTTGACGTTACTCGACACTTTTAATATTTTTTCCTGTAAATTATTATCTATATATTATTGTCTAGAACTATCATCTAAATTCTAGAACGAATTTCGGAGACGGTATTAGTAGAATCTTTTAAAATTTGGCTAGGTAAAGAGAAAACTCGTACATTGGAGGCAAAGTAAAGTAAAAAAGTCTAAAAAATTACTCAAAATGAATTGAATATTTGTGTAATGTCTTAAGTTTTAATTGCTGGCATAGCAATACGCTTAGGGTACAGTTTTTTTTTTATTTTTTTATTTATTAGTACCGTTTAATACATATAAGGTTAAACTGTTTAACTAATGTAACTTTTAGTGAGTTTGACTGCAGGATCTCGAGTCTCTTTACATATAATTAAAATTAAAATTAAATTAAGAAATATTTTCTATCAACTGTTCCAATTAAATAATTGACAAAAAAAACTTCTCGCGTTTAATTTTAAACCTCTTTAAGTACGTTAGTAAGTACTATTATAAATTTTCATACATAACTTCAGACAACAGTCAACAACCTCGTATTTATTTATCATTCTCAAATTATCAATTGAATCGTATTGTATTGCTAACGAGATAAAAACAATAGAAAATATAGTTCATTAGTCTAGACCCTCCATACTTCTGTTTCTTTCTGTTTCCACCGCAAGCTGCACAGCATAAAGTACTTCAGAATGGAAATAAAAAAAAATATTCCAAGCGCATTTCCTTATCGAGTGCAGCGAATATTAGTTTTGGCGTTGTTATTGGCTGGGTTATTCGACGTAATTCCTTCCAATACCGCCTGTATTTTATTTCTTATTTCATTTAAATTTCATTTGCCAGCGACTGGACGGCCCTCATTCAATTTAAAAACGTAGACGCTATTGGTAGTATTTATATTGACTGTAAGCACAAATTACGAAGGCTGTACGTCGATTTTAAACTCCAAATCTACTTTATTAAAGAGGTTCGCTTGGAAAAAATATTGGAAATATATTTTTATCGCTATCGACGGCCAGTGTGCGTTTTGTATGGATATTAAAATTATGGGAATATTTAAATATTATGTTTTTCATGAATATATTTGATTAGGTAAAATAAATGTTGATAAGCTACGCCATGTAGTTGTAGACATTATGATGGTTAAAAGCCTTTTTGCATGGAACCTTTCTAATTATTTTATTTAATTAGTAAGATATAAATATATAAATAGTTAAATCTAGAAATACATATGTATAGATCTTTTCTTTAAAATAATAAAAAAATACGTTTTACGTAGAAAAACTACGTTGATTACCCTGAAACCATAATATTATAACAGAAAACATATTATAAAGATAAAAGTGCCTTGTAATTAGAAATGTTGCTTAAATACATTACTTTTCTATGTAAAAACATTAGCTTATTTCAATTTTCTGTTAAACTTTTACTAATATCAGCTTTTCACCTGAAAAAGTTTATTAGTTGAAATAAAATGAATTTTTAAAATGATTTTACGTTTTCGTCTGCCCAGACAAGCGCGGCGTTGAGTTTCGTAACTTAACATTCATTATCTCGAATGCGGGTGAAAGATGAGGAACGGAATGTTTTAACACTAAATCCTTTCTGACGGCCTCGCTATACCCAAAAATCTCAGAATATATTGAAAATTGTGAAGAAATATTAAATGATATTTACTAAAATTATGAGACAAGGCGTTATTACAATCTGAAAATATAGTATGGAAACTGTAGAAGAAGAGCAAAATTTGCTCCTCGAATGTATTGATTTCAACGAACTCGCACAAAAATATGCTTACATCACAGTCTTTGTCTCCTATTAGAAAGAACATAAAATGGTAAGTTTGCGTGGAAACGGATTATATTATCAGTTTATTTTTTATTTCTTAAATAGTTGTTTTTTAATTAAAATTAGATTCTCTTGTTTATCTGGTATATTACTATAGACATAGACAAGAAATTAAATACTTGATGTGGTATTCCTTTTCACAGTGAGACTAGTAAAATTTGTAGGAAAAATATAAAATTCATTTTATCCGTTTTTGTATATACCGACAAAAGTTCTATTTAGTGATATGTGAAAAACAAGTAAATAAGAAAAGTTCATTATGTTGTAAAATTGTATATGTTGTAAAATATGTATATATATATATTCGGCCGATCTCAAATTCACCACATTATGTGTATCATAATTCTACCTTAGCTTTGTGTTTTGAATCTTAATAATGACATGAAGTGCTACCTGAATTGACTAAACAACTATAGTTCTTTATATATAATTTGAACATAGACTAAATTAAAAAAATGTTTTTACATACAGGTATGACTATTATTATTACACATTGTTTCATATTTTATATTAAATTCTTATTAGTTTTAAAATTATATATCTCGTGCAGAAATTATTTACATAAATTATCTTCACGCTGTACCCCGCACGTAGCAAGATAAGCAGAGAAATCCTACAGCTAAAATACATCGTCTCCCACTTTCCACCCCAATTTTCAGGATATTGCGTGTTGAATGGTGGAACCAATTCGAAGCCTTGATGCCAATTCAAAGAAATGAAAATAAGTTCCCGAGAGGGAAAAGAACTTTCAAAACGCCATTGCGGTATAATTTTGCAATTGTATGACTAAAAACACAATGGGTTTTATGTAATCAAAGAAATAATTCTCAAGAAAAGGAAGTTCTTATTAAACGATTATCTAAAAAAAAAGCAGCAGCAACAGCTATAGTATTAATTCTGTTATATTTAATATTAAATACATTTTTTATCTAAAATATGTATCTCTCTCCACACCACAATACCCTGAATCTATCCAGATCCTTGTGAAAGGGACAGCGCTATATACACGAGATAGAGGGAACACCATAATCCACTTATACATCACGGTCGGGTTGCTCTCATACATTTTTACTGGAGAATTCGGGAATACCCTTAATGCATATTAAGCCGGGTCCAGTGCTATTTGCAATGGTAGCTATCGGTAGGGCAACCAGATACTGTGTTAAATTTAGGATATATTTTTTTTTATTGCTTTCTATTTTTTTTATATGTATAAGTAAAGATAAGCTAGTGATGATAATGATATTGTTTATTGAATATTTGAACTCATCTTTGCACTATCACTAGTAGTTGGCAAAGATAAGTGACTGAAAAAACACTGCTGCGATGCTTTTTAAATTTCTATTTTTAGAAATATTTGTTTTATTTATTTGTTTGTTTAATTAATTAGTAATACAATTGACATAAAATGATAAACTGTTTTGAATAGTGTTTTAATATTTTTAAAGCAAAAAATGATGAATAGAATATTTGTCGTCATTTCTTTCTTAACATTTTAAGAAATAATACTTAATTTAATTAATCGACGTAAGACATAAGAAATTTACCAAAAAAAAAGCTTAAAGTTTGGCATGTTCCTTTGGTAGTGTAAGGAAAGCACTATGAGAAAATACCGCAAAATTCTTACGACAACGTGATTAAAAGAGATTTTCCGTTTTTATATTTTTACGCAAACGAAGTTGCAGTCGGCTATTAGTATTGTAGCTAGTATTGTATTGTATAATTAGACAAAAATATTTTTTCCGTATTCCCGACAACAATATTTTATCTTTTTTGAATACAGCATAAAGGAAAAGGAAGGGGTAAAATCCCATACGACTCCATTTTACCGGACGTACCATGGCAACCTTATATTGGATATTGAAATTAAATTTTCCGGTATGTGGATATAAGGGATAACGAAGGTTACACTTTTGAGAATTTGACCCTTCGAGTTTGTCCGACGGATTATTGTTTTGAGTACTTTTTTTATTTATTATAACCCAAATTTTACATGGGGTCGTGTAAAACGTCTGGCTTATATTCTTCTTTGCAGCTAAACTTTTAATTGTAAATATTATGGTTTCGTAAATTCAAATAAATTAGTTTTGACTTTCCGGAGTTTGTTATTCGGTGTTTTTTTTAACTTCACGCCATCCCAAATATTGAATGGAGGCAGAAGGAACCTTGTGTTAAGACACTCTATTTCCTACTTCCTGCCCAATTATTGAGAAATTGTAAAATACTTTAATTATTAAATAATCATTTCATCAATAAATAAGCTGATTAAGATTAATAAGAAAATTTTACTATTATTAAGAGTAATCTAATTTAAGTGGATAACAATTTAAGGATATAATAATAAAGTAAACTCAATCGATATCGATTCATAACAGTTAATGAACCATGCAAAGCCTCAGCTCTCAGACAAACTGACTCGGCCTCGTTCAAAATTATATGAGATAGAATCAACCATCATGCTGATATTCGAATAAATTCTCGTTGAAATATTTTTTTATACTATATAGGTATGCGTATAGGTAGGTACATATGTCCATTTCACATTGTCAATATATATATAGACATTTCAATTTATATTACGTAACATAACAAAGCCTTATACTACATTGTTTCTTAGTATTTTTTTCACAAATACACAAAAGAAAGAATACGTAAAGTTTCTATTTTAACTCATCATATCTTACTTTTTTTTCTATCTATTATTATCTATTATTATAAGCCTTACAACACATCCTACCTGTAAGAGACATAGATCACAAATGCCTTTCTTCATATGACTCTCCTAGCTAAAGAGTTACGCCAACACTCACACTGAAATAATTCCGTGAAGCACAATCACATAGCAACCGCACCAAGCTTCACCGACTTTTATAAAACAAAGTTTTGATGAATCAACAAACCGTAGGCACTTCTTTTAATTACAATTATTACTTTCTATTCTAATTAAACCGCAGAACCTAAGCCGGTCTGTTCCGAACAGCACCCCAGTCAGCACTGGTGGGCTAAATGAGAAAGATTTCTCCTATTTCTTCCCATTCGAGAGAGAATATAAAACTCTTTTTCGCCTTTTTTTACTTCCAACTTCGTCTTAATATGCCACCCGCTCGGACCTTGGAATGAAGAGTACTATAAAATGTAGAAGTGGCGTTATGAAAATCGCAAAATTCAAACATGGATGAAACCAGGAACATGGATGGTTAAACAACGATATTTTATGGTGTCTATATATAAAGTTCAAAGTCTAGTAAATGATAAGTAGTCAGTAAAAAAAGTATAAAAAAATTTGCTTAGCTACGTTCATAATTTCATGCGTTTTCGTTGCGTTTATTTTAAAACATATACATATATATTAATATTTTATATTCTAGAATTGTCTAATAAACCATTTTTATTTCAAATTCAACCATATCATACGTCAGTAAATAACATTTGGTAAAAATACACAAATAACTATTACATTTAAATTGCAGGGAGCGTTGTATTTAATTAGTACTTTTAAAACTTTATCCAATATTTTCTCTATTAGTATTAAAACTCTCAACCATCACGAATCTCCATTTGGTAAGGATAATGTTTTAAACAATTTTCATATAAATACACACTTACAACTTCAACTTCTTGTAGTTATGGGAGTTCTATACTATTTGTAAGTCTTTAAGACGGGGTGGTTTCGTTAATCGCGGCCGCCCCCGGTCTTCGTTAGTCTAGAATTAATTCGTTGATAAGACGCCGCGCCTCCCGGCATTGCTGTCTCGGGAGCTCAGGGTTGCGCAATCTTGGAAATATAATAAAAAATGAAAACCTCCTAGCTTTACTGTATTTATGTTCTTACAAACAGATTTTGGTTTATATTATACGAAATGTATACGTAGAAGCTTTTTGTATATTGAAAAAAATACATGTAATTATATATTACATAAAAATACTGTAAAATGTTATTTGTATATATCAATTGAATTACTATTTAGTAACTAAATAAATTATTATTACTTCGAAAAAATGAAAATATAATCATGATATTGACAACAGCTGCAAAATAAGTTGAACGTTTCAGTTAAAAAAAACAGCATCCATCACACCCCTGAAATTGAAGAACAAATTAAAAAGACGACCACAGGATAGCCCCAGGGATGGGGTGAAATTACCCCCTACTGACCCTCTTTAATGAACATTGCACTCTGTCGCCGTCTCTTTTTTACGTACCTATTAACCTCTTGAGAGGTAATGTTGTCCTTTTCTACATTGAATATTTGCTATGATACCTTATTTCTGTTAAGACTGCACTTTCAATAAAAGTAAGTACTAAACTCGAAGTGTTTGTGTGACTTTTTTTTTCTCAAAAATATTTATTTAAATATTGTTTCATTTTTTAAATATTAATATAGGTTTTAATCACTTATTCTACAATATTTTTTTGATTAAATCATTTTTTAAGGAGCGCGGCGTTGTCAACTACAATGCTTCCAGAAATGGACGGAAAGTGGGGTGTGGGAAATGTCTTAACCATTAACACAAGGTTCCCTCTACCTACCTTGCTACGTGCAGGATGCAGCGTGAATCGTCATTAGAAAAATGTTTATTTTATTATATAAACCGACGAGAATCATATACCTAACGGACTATACTAAGTACTTAGCAAGAACACCCAGAGCACTTACATACAAACAATAATTTCACATAAACAAAGATATAATAATTTCATAATAATTACTTCTGTTTCTATTTCGTGCGTTACAGACAAGGTCGTTAGTTCGCGGGGCACATGTCACGCCGCGTCTCGTCCGGCCCCAGAGGGCACTTTTGATTGATGGAACGTAATGATATGTACTGTAGTCTGTAAGCCGCTTTTATGTAATATAAACACGATATATATTATATTTTACATTTTGTTGTAGAATTAGATGATAAAAAGTAAATTGTTATTTAATAATAGACATTAATACATACCTGACTAGTGTTTGTTTTAGGTTAACGCTGTGTTCCGTTCACTGCTGGGTGTACCCTGCAGTACCACCTCTGTGTACAGAGGGAACCTGAGAACTGGCCTGGCCTTTTTCACCTGACCTTAACAAAAGCTTATTCAAGATTCGTTTTGTATACCAGTTCACGTTGTTCGTACCTCGTTAGTCATGGTTAGAACAACTAACCATGACTCCGGTTATCAAATCCCACATTTTCAAACAGCCATCACTTTCAGTTAACATTTCAGAAATAGAAGCTCTTTTTGGTCAAGATGTAACGGATTTTGAACCAGTTGTAATAATGTATTCCCGTGAAACTTTGAAAGTTTTATGTAGCTTACGTGAACTCTCAGAACTCACTAATAAGCCATATTTTTACCCTTTTTAGTATTTAGTTAGGAAAGTAAATTACGATATTCCATACTTAAATAAAAATATATATTATATTCAAATTATTCGTAAGTATTTCCTTACGATTAGTTTTGTGTAATATGGATAAAACACAACATACAACACAATACTCATCAATCAACAAATCAACACAATGTTGAAATGAAGATTTTGGGTAATGATTTATCATTGATTCCCATCTGCAAAACCAAAAAAGTTAGAGAACTCTATTTTAAAATTTCACAAACTTGTAAAGTTTTAGAACGACGATTACATTTTAATAATATTACTATATAAGAATAAAATTTTCAACTAAGTCAGTAATAAAGTTGGCTCAATTTATAGACGAAGTTTCCGTTGAACCGTGTAATTTAGTTCGCTTGGACGGAGGTAGTTCATAATTGCGGGGAAATCGCATTTAAACTAATTACGTCAAGAACTTATGCGTTTCGTGTTACAATTTTAATCGTCTGGTTAATTACTGATATGAAACTTTATTATCCTTTTTATAATATTAATAATTGCTTTATTGTTGCATTTTGTGTCATTTTTTTGGGTTCCGTATCTCAGAAAAATATAAAAAGAACTTTTGTAGGATCACTTTGTTAACCGCTCGTCAAAGCCATTTTTCTCATAATCGATTGCTTGAGATCTCAAGCTCGTCAATATATATGCTGTATCACGCATATAAAAGGGTAGGCAGGGGGAACATTATGCTAAATACTCCGTTTCCCACTTTCAACGCCGTGCTTTGACGTTTTTACCAGAGCGTATGAGGATATGAAAACAAAAGAATTCCCCATGTAACCATAATCTGCTAATGATTTTATGAAAACATTCAAGAAATGAGAACAAACAACCACTAGAAACTAGAAACACACGAAAAATTAAAAAAAAATGGATAACACAGGAAAAACTATTACAGAATTATATTAATAGTTCAATTCAAACAAATTAGGCCCACCCATAAATTTAAATTGATCAGCTTTTATAAGTGTATATCTGTCTCGTTGACGTATTATGAAATTGGTACGGAACCCTCGGTGGGCGAGTCCAACTTGCGCTAGATCGGATTTTTTTAAAGAAATATACTCAACAACACAAGTGACATTATAAAATGTCATCGTCGTGCAATTAAGAGGACGGACTAAACGTGATAGGAGTAAATATTCAATCATTTGTTATATTTATAAGTAACTGATAAACCAGAAATAAGTTACGAGTTAATTTATACGCAGTATAAATAAAAGCACATTAGTTTAGCAAGGTCCCACTATCTACCCTGTATGTGCGGGATACAGCGTGAACATACTCTTGTATGAGGCATAACAACGAAATCTCTCTATTATATTTTTGCATTCTAAATGCAGCGGGATTCAGAGGCATTGCGTGTTGAATAGTGGATCTCATTTTGTTCTACTTTCACATAAAACCTACTGAACGGATTTAGATAAAACTTTACAGAAATATAGCTTGTACAGCACGTAACACATAGGCTAAAATATACATAAACATTTTATTACAATTTGACTACAGCTATATGACGATATGGGTCGCTAATAATATATGAAATATATAATATATATAATGAACAAATATATTCAACAGTACAAATTCAAAATAAAACTTTATTCATATTTAATCATATGCACACTATATTCCAGACGTAGCGTAGGTACGTTAAAAGGCGTGCATTTTTAATAGTGATCATTTTATTGCGGGGTATAACGATGGTGGAGATGTTCGCACGAGTGGACCTCCGCGAAGCGCTGGACGAAATCGGGGTCGGACTTGGGCAATTTGGATATAGTAAAAATTATATTAATTAATTA
>HE670751.1:7737-46329 GCA_000313835.2 Heliconius melpomene melpomene | reverse complement strand
TTGGACGGAGGTAGTTCATAATTGCGGGGAAATCGCATTTAAACTAATTACGTCAAGAACTTATGCGTTTCGTGTTACAATTTTAATCGTCTGGTTAATTACTGATATGAAACTTTATTATCCTTTTTATAATATTAATAATTGCTTTATTGTTGCATTTTGTGTCATTTTTTTTTGGGTTCCGTATCTCAAAAGAATATAAAAAGAACCTTTGTAGGATCACTTTGTTATCCGCTTGTCGAAGCCATTTTTCTCAATCGTCAATATATGTGTTGTATCCCGCAAATAAAAGAGTAGGCAGGGGGAACCTTATGTTAAATACTCCGCTTCCCACTTTCAACGCCGTGCTTTGAAAGCGGGAAACGAACGTTTTTACCAGAGACAGGATATGAAAGCAAAAGAATTCCCCATGTAACCAAAATCTGCAAATATTTTTATTAAAATAGGCAAGAAATGAGAACAAACAACCCCTACAAACTTACAGAATTATATTAATAGTTCAATTCAAACAAATTGGGCCCACCCATCAACTTAAATTAATCAGCTTTTATAAGTTGTATATCTGTCTCGTTGACGTGTTATGAAATTGGTACGGAACCCTCGATGGGCGAGTCCAACTTGCGCTAGATCCGATTTTTTTAAAGAAATATACTCAACAACACAAGTGACATTATAAAATGTCATCGTCGTGCAATTAAGAGGACGTACTAAACGTGATAGGAGTAAATATTCAATCATTTGTTTTATTTATAACTAACTAAGAAACCAGAAATAAGTTAAGTTGTACGCGGTATAAGTAAAAGCAGGCAGTTAGTTTACCAAGTTCCCGCTATCTACCCTGTATGTGCGGGATACAGCGTGAACAAGAATATGAGGTATAACAACGAAATCTCTCTATTATATTTTTGCATCCTGCATGTAGCAGATTCAGAGGCATTGCGTGTTGAATGGCGGATCTTTCTTGGTTCTACTTTCACATAAAACCTACTGAACGGATTTAGATAAAACTTTACAGAAATATAGCTTGTACAGCACGTAACACATAGGCTAAAATGTACATAAATATTTTATTACAATTTGACTACAGTTATATGACGATATGGGTCGCTAATAATATATGAAATATATAATATATATAATGAACAAATATATTCAACAATCCAAATTCAAAATAAAACTTTATTCATATTTAATCATATGCACACTATATTCCAGACGTAGCGTAGGTACGTTAAAAGGCGTGCATTTTTAATAGTGATCATTTTATTGCGGGGGTATAACGATGGTGGAGATGTTCGCACGAGTGGACCTCCGCGAAGCGCTGGACGAAATCGGGGTCGGACTTGGGCAATTTGGATATAGTAAAAAATTAATATTAATTAATTATTATTTATCCTTAGAAATATTCCTTAAGATATACGAAAGTGAAGTTTGATTTAAAAATATATTTTTCAATGATCCTATTATATTTAAATAGACAAATATATCAAGATGATAATGATGGGATGATATCTTCCTAATAAGACTGTCACTACTGACTAGCAGTCAGTGTTTTTAATGGCCTAATTGGATAAAAAATGTTTTCATTCCGGTTTGGATGACACTTTCGACTGATTTCGGTCATTTATGCACTCCTAAATTTACTTAACCAATCTACAAAAATCTATAAAATAAGATTTTAAAAATATTTTCACAAATTTAGTTTTTGAACAATATTAAGCAAATATTACCTCGTTAACCTTTAATATTTATACTCCGCGACAAATTTCGACCCTGTCCGATCTATATCAGTGAAAAAAAGTCTGAAAAAGCACCATAAAATAATTTGCAAAGGTATTATAATAATTTATAGCTTCATCGAAATCGATTACACGCACCAACACATGCATGCTCCCATATCTAAACCTACCCATAGTACGATCGACGAGTCGTGGTCGTCCTGAAGTTAAGCTTTCTGAAATTTTGCGTTACTATTCACTTGAGACAAAAATAATCAAAAATAAGAAAATTCCTAGGATTAAATTTGTACCTTCTACAGCTAACTTAACAGCGGCCACGACTGGTCGACCTTACTGTACTCACATAAATATTAAAAATTCGTGTTAAACAATCCGCTATGAGATCACGTAGCGCCGCGATTCTTAAGTTAATTTACGGCAAAATAATTGAGCGACCCGAGTAAATTACCCCCCACTTATATCAACATCGGCTATAAAATTACAGAATGAGATTGTGAGAAAAAATGTTATTGTGATCACACGGCATTATAGGAGCCATTAATAATAATATACCGGTTTCGTTACCGTTTACAATTGTTTGAAATATTGGATTGTTTTTGTTTTATGTTACTGAGAAGGTGGAATGTGGAAGGTGAATTGATACCATATTAAATTTTAGTTTTAAGTTTAAAAAATATTGATTCGTATGAATTTATACGCGACGGTTGTGAATTCGATTCCCATTTGAAGGAATGAGATATTGGATATTTTCATTTTCTCGCTTTGGAAAAGAGACAAAACGCGGCGTTCTATTCCACCGCTTATCCCGCAATGACTCAAGAATTCGGCACAAAGTTGGGAATGGACGTGTGTTATAATACAACATAAAGCGAAAAACAATAATAAAATAAGTATTATACCTACTGAAATTTAAAAACAAGAATTGTAACAAAATCTATAAATCTATCAATTATATTTTCTCTCGTCGTCATTGCAGAAGTGGTTTCTAAAAAATATATTTATTTACTTATTAATACATAATTTAATCATTAGATTGAAAAAACTTATGTAAAAAATAGTCAAACGCGAAACGTAAATGAAACTTATTAGTGTTCTGTTTTTTGCTTTTAACTAGCAGCTAAATAAAATATTATTATTTTATCAAAGTAGGTCTTCAGTGTTTAGTTTAGATATTATGAACTTTCGAAGTTAAGTACGTTCAAATAACAGATATACAGTATACACATAAATTTTATCTAATAAAGATGGTCCCAGCAGTTACCACAGCTAAAACTGTCAGCATATAACTTATTTTCTACAGTGCTGACCCAAAAACGGCCATATGAATTATAGCTTCAGCATCTTAATTTAAATTGTATGAGAATTTTATATTATATATAAACATATATATAATGAAGGCGCAAAATTCTACTGCAAATTTTCAAGCAGTGCCAAGTTCTACAAATCATTTGGGTGCTTGTACAATTGCATTCTCAAGTAGCAATAAATAACATAGATTATATCTGTGTCAACAATATAGAAATTGTAAATAAACAAAATGTACAAACTAAAGATATACTAAGTTAATGCTTTGAATTATACTAAACACGTAAGCAAAAATAACTATAATTTAATTTTCCGAATCGTATCAGAAATCGCATATCACTTAAAAACACATTCTTTTCTGTATTTAATAGTATTTTTTAAAAAAGTAAAAAAAATAACTTGCAATTATAAGTATTTTTTGCATTTTTCGTTTTCACGTATCTCACAGAACCTAGTGTTAAGAAACTTCAATTTCCTTTTTTATTTGCATTTTGCTGATACTTGACTTTTCTTTCATATTCCACGGAATAGTTTTATAAATTGCGGGTAAATTATGCATAATTCAAAGTTAATTCTTAAAAATGGTCTCGACAATTACTTTCAAATATGAGTATAATATGCCATTTTGGTTTGTTTTCGAGGAAGTAATTATTATGTTTTCAGATTACAATTAAATATTTCCATTTCAAGAAAAGGCGCTTAAACCTACTTGATAAATTGTTCTAAGAAATCAAATATTAAATTCCACTCGAGCAATACACAGGCTTTACGTTCATGGGGAATCATTATTTTTTTGTGATAACAATAATAATTGTTACTGAGAAAAAATATGTTAAAAATATAGATTGCCTCTTATTAATAGGAATATTTTTAATATTGTTTATAATAGAAATAATATACATAAAATTCTGTAAAACTCTTTCTGATAACAATTTTCTGATGACATCAAGATACTCTGTGGTTGCTGCCCGAATTCGAGACATTGTATGTTGAGTGGTGAAACTCAAATCCGATTTTTGTCTTGCTAGAGCAGAGAACTGTAAATATGAAATGCATTTCTTCGAGCCATTAAACCTAAAGCCATCCTGTTCACAGTACGACGTTATTCCACCGAGTCACAGTGGGCTCCGTTGTGTATACTCAAATATATAATTTTTCTCTGCTTTTTGCGAAGATCACAGACTTATAAAACAGCCACATAAATAGAATCATTATAAAAAACTATAACAAAAACTGAATGGAGGAAATGAAATATTTTAATTTCCTAGCTCTACCAGAGCTCTATAACAGGCAAATCGCAGCGTTGAATTCCGCCACTCACCACGCTATGCTTCCAGAATTTGAAAGTGGGGTACAAAAGTGTCTTAATGGGAACGGAGCGCCCTAATACTGGGTTTCCAGGTTCCCCCTGCCAAACCTGCTAAGTTATCGATACAGCATGAAGCTAAAAAAATAAAAAGCTATCTATGTAAATATGCCACATAAACAAAACATACTGTTCCCAAAAAAAATAAAAACTCTAACAAATACTAAAGCGGCTACTAAGTTAATAAAGGATAATGTGCATCGCAAACGAGGTCCCGATACGATAAATCTTTTTTGCGGACGCTCCAGGCGCGCCGTAACCGATTAGTAGGTGCGCCGGTACACCACAAGAAACAATTTCCAATATTGACTCTGTGTCCAATGTCGCGGCTAAATTATTATTATAATATTAGGTAAATGATTAAGTTTAAATTTAATATACGTAAGATAATAGATTTATTATTGCTTATTATATTCCTATAAAAAAAAAGAAAACTGATACTCGCAAAATCAGCTTCACGCTGTATCCCATACGCAGTAGGGTAAGCAGAGGGAATTTAATGTTAAAACAGTCCGTTCTCCCATGAAATATTTAATATATTTATTTCTTTGCTCTGGTATAGACAAGCGAGAGACATAACGCGGCGTTGAGTTTCGCCACTGTACGTACACGCAATGCCTCAGGAATGCAGCGAAAAATGGGAAGCGAAGTTACTTAACACTAAGGTCAATCTACCTACCTTGCTATATGCGGGATATCTGCCAGCTAATGTAATAATTAAATTATACCATTGACTTTGAAAAGAGCAACGGTTGACTTCTTGCCGGCTCTTCTCAGCAGAACTGCCTTCCGAACCGGTGCTAGCTTTTTGCTTATATGTTCATTCGAACATTCAAAAGTGCTTATAAAAGTCTACTTGAATAAAGAATATTTTGAATTTAAATTTGAATTTGCAAGGTACAGTCTGAAGTCTAAAAAACCATTTACTAAGCAAAACTTTTCTAAACTAAAAATGAATTTCTCATATTTAGAACAATTTGTAAAATTACAATGGAAACGTTTTCTGATATAATTTATGGCTTCATCGCCAATCGAGGGGTCACGAGCGACGAGCGTGGACCTGGAGAGCGGTGCAGGTTGTTTTGTACCTTTGGAAATCGACGCTGCTGAATCAAATTATGATTTATGCCTCGAGACTAACGTGCGTTGAATCCTTAATATCATGCATTTTGGTAATTATGAGGAAAAAATTGAAATATACATAAATTACAGGCAAAATGCATCTGAACAATATGGTCTTGTAATTTTTCGAGATCTCTCATAAATGACGTTGGTGCTCTGTTCACATTTATTTTTGGTTGAGAATTGCCTCTAAATTATATTTAAATTTGCATAAAAGCCTATTGTTGTTTTAATTTTTTACCTGTTCGAACGTGAATTCTTCTCTAGATTTTTCCAATACACTTATCAGGCTAGGCAGAGAAATTTAGAGTTAGGATGCTCCGTTTCCCAATTTAGATCCATTTTCGAGACATTGCGTACTGAGAGAGCCGCGATTTATCTAATTATCTTGAAACAAAAATACTTTATTCATCCGGGTGGAAATCGAATCTACAATCGAATCTACAATCGCACGAGAGCCTCGATGCGAATATTATTACATACATAATAATCGTCAACATTATCATACCCAGAGTGGATAATTAACGTTAAGACAATTAAACACCAAAAAGGGCGTCCACACCAATCCATCTTTTTCCAAATATTTCTGAATGGTCCATTAACTTTGATGGCTCCGTTTATAACTATAATTACTTCATTAACTTACTTTGCTCATTTTTAATTAGATCCTTAAGTATGAGCAGTATAGACAACAGTCACAATTGCGTTATTTTATCTTCACACTTTTTCTTTTATTCCTTTAAATTTCTACGATATAAATAATGAGTTTAATGGTACTTATCACTTTTCTAACATAAGATGATTAGTAATTTTTAATGACACATTTTAAGTGAGAACCTAGTGCTAAAACTCTCCGTTCCCCATTTTCCGCCGAATTCTGAAGGCATTGCGTATTGAGTTGTTATTGCGGAACTTAACACCGCGCTTTGCCTGGACAACGGAACGAAAAAATGATAATATTAAATATTTCATTTCTTCCAGTCGAACCCACTCAGTTACCTACATATTTGTTTTCAATTCTATTTCACTTATTTGCATGAAAATAAATAATAAGAAATTTCAAATATACAGTCATCTTCATATGTAAATTCACATACACTACTGTCATGTACTTTTAAGTCGTTTAGAAATATTTTTTATACTGCGAGTTTGTCTCACGTATACGTTGTTAAGACATATTTTGAGTCGCGTCCTATTGCAACTACTTAAATGTTAGTTGCTCAATGAACCAATATAAAACTAATAGCATAGCATCACATTACAGGACGTTGTGTAAACCATAAAACGTTTAAAGTAATATATGGCTATAAAAAACGAAATATCTTATTTCATTTAATATCTTTATTTGGTTTCTTTTAAAATTTGATATCATTATAAGTACTGCGAGGAATTTAAAGATATAGCCATAGAAATATTGTATGTATATTACAAAAAAAGACTAAAGAGCCTCCTGTTTCAATATATTTTTCAGGTTCAGCTGTACCCCGCACATAGCAGGGCAGGTAGAGGCAACCGCGGAACCTAATGTTTAGACAATCTGTTCCCATTAGGACACTTTCGGTCCCCACTTTCCGAGACAATCTGAACTCAACGCCGAGCTTTGCCCAGTTACCAGAGCGAGGAAATAATAATATTAAATATTGCAATTCATGGAGTGGAATCGAAGCCATAATCTTTTGCATTTACAGTCACCTACACTACGACAGGTCTAAATATTAGCTTATAAAAACAGACCCTATAGAATAATATATAATGCTATAGAAATACATAAATGTTGACTTTAGTTTAAACTGGTTCGTATATAAAAACAAATAGGGCACGCATTCACAAACATATATAGAAAGTCATAAACTGTTATTCTATGTATGCTTTAATTAAATATTTCTGTATCATAAAAGTCTTGTCACAGTAATTATGAAAGAAAAAACACGAACCAAATGGCGGACGTGCATGCGCGGCCATCTTGTGTTAATTAATAGCTAAAATGGCGTCTGGCAAATGAAGCGACATATCAACGCTAAAACAACTATGGACACCTTAGATTAGAGAATTATTGAATGTGATACATCTGATATCGCAATCGATATGCAATGTAGACACCCAGCAAAATGATAATATTTAGGAACCAATTGTCGCATTTTTAAAATAGAATTTTGTACAATTAAAGTTGTAGAAGAAAGACTTATGTGTGCCGCGACAGATTCTGAATTCGATGCCCACTCGAGAAAATTAAATATTTAATATTTTCATTTCCTCGCTTGAGTAACGAGCTCCAATACTCCAAACTCCAATGCCTTTAGAATTCAACGGAATGTGACGAACGACAGTGTTTTAATGGGAACGGAGTGTATTAACATTAGCAATTTCTATTTTGAAATACATAAAGTTATTATGTACAAAATTGTACAATATAATATATAAAGATCCGCATATAAACATATAATACAGCTATATAAATTACGCAATGGGAGTAAAATATGTAATGGAAAAAATACTTAAAGACACTTCCTTGCAAGTTTAAACACTGTGACTAAAACTGTACTTGCGTTTTTAACAAGAAATTTAGTTACTTATTGGATAGTAATAGATCATACTGAATCAAATACTTTGCCATTTTTATTGAACTCTATGCCACGTGACAAAATGTCGTCGTATATTTTTTTATATGGTAGTACAATTCCCAGCATATTAAATATTCTTTAATTATAAAATAAAATAATATTAATTATCTTCTTGTTTTCTTATGATGAACGAATATCTTGTATTATTCAAGGTGAACCAAAAAAGTAAACATCCGCTACTTTGCAATTTTGTTCTGAAATCATTTATAGCACAATATGCACTTGACCTAGGCAGAAGAAAACAAATTGTTACCTATATTTACAGATATATATTATCCGACTGCGTCGAAGCCCAGAAAGAGGATTATGTTTTAGCACGTGTTTGTTTAAATGTTTGTCTGTTTGTAACTGTTAAACCAGTGAAATCAGGTGGACTAGAATTAATAAGTATTACTGGATATATTCATTAAATTTTTTTTTCATTGACAACTTTCATACACCTTAGCAATTACAAGCAACGACATCAAAAATCCAAGAAATAATTACTAATATAACAAGGAATATCTCTCATTAAATAAACTCTCCACAATCACGTCTCCACTGCAATTACGAAGACGTCCATTATTCAGTACTTTCTAAGAAAAGCTAACAAATTGTTAAGTGTAATAGGGCGTCTATTCACGCAATCACACATATTTCATATAAATGATATAATAAAGTTTTATAGCAAGATCTATCGCTGGGCACCACTGTGCCAGCAATTAGCTGACGCCTTCACAGCCTCGCGCCATTGAATTTTATCGTATAATTAAAGACTATAAAATCAACTCTGTACACAAAGCGATGACTCCTCATACTTTGGATTCCAGCATTCCAGCACTAGGTATCTCTAGAACGCTAACTGCCACGATATTTAAGTCGCGTCTTAAATGGGCACAAAGCTGGCGCCGCAATTTTTTTTACTCTTGCAGATGTTATGTTCCTTTATTTTATTTTATTGCTGGTATATTATAAACACACAAGTTGTTTTTTTACAGTAGGTAAAATATTTAAATTGATATATTTTTTTCTGTAAAATGTGCAGAATATTTAAGTTCAATGAGCAAAATAAATTGTTTTTGTTGTAATTTTTAAAACATTTATTATAGTTAATTATATAAGACTTTTATTGTTTTATTTATGACCTTATGTATTAAAATACATAATAAAGTATCGATACGAGAAAATTAAGTGCATATTCTGCATTATAGAATAGGCTACATATATTATTAATTAGTAATTTAATTCCTTTCCTCATAATTTTGCAGTTTTTACTCTTAGTGTTAAGACACTTAGTTCACAGAACGCCTCGTTTTCTCTGCGAGAACACGGAGGGAGAAATAAACGTAAATGTATATCAAATATATAAAAATGGAAAATAATTATTTATTAAAGCTAAAAAAAATATTTACACATTCTAACTAGATACTTATATAGAAAACACTAGCAGGTAAATTAAATTTCTCCAGCCAGCCAGCAGATTCACAGTTATTACAAGTTTTTAATTAAACCTTAAAGTTAAGACCGTTAGATGGTGTACCCTCGTTTCATGAATTATACATGATGGGTTACCATTTTACTACGTATCAAAAACACTTCGCTACTTAATCGTCGATTTGGCCATGTCGGCAATTTCAACAGTAATTTTCCGGTTAAGCCGTATATTATCATAACCGGATGATTTAGAACATGAGAACGCTAGCAACGCGATGATAAATAAAATTAGATATACATTTCTAAGAGTGACTACGCTCTCCACTTTTCCCTCGAAACTAGAACGAAGAAATTAAAATATTAATTAATCTATACTAATATAATAAAGCGGAAGAGTTTGTTTGTTTGTTTGAACGCTAAGATCTCTGGATCTACTGGTCCGATTTACTTTGTTTTTGTTTTGTGTGAAAGCTGCATTCTTCAGAAGTGCTATAGGCTATATAATATTACATTACACATATAAACTAATATATTTTAAAGTACTTTCTAATTTGACAAGAAATTTATTCTGCCATGTTAATAACAACCGTCGCGTCGCTACGCAACCGTTACCGCGACATTTTGATATTCATCCTTATGAAAATAAATGTAACAGTCACTTTTAGCATTTTATCTAAATGTAATTATAGTTTGCTGTATAACATTCGATTTGAAATGACCTAGCCTTCGGGCGGCATAGTATGAGTATGACCGACGCGAAAATATTCTTATAGTCCAAGCAGGCGTAGCCGCGTCCGGGTCCACTGGTATATTATATATATATATATATATAAAATAATAATTTCATTACCTAAACTGGAAATCGAACCCACAACCGACCGAACCCACAAAATCACACGCTTGTGCCCCAGCACAATTGGCCTATTTACTAACTATGAACCTAAGCACTGTATAGCACTTAAATAGCCTTGTTATGTCTAATGGTATAATTACGTGATTTTTCCATGTAACACCGTCTAAAGATTTCTACCCAGTAAACTCAAAGCAATTAAAAAAAGTTTTTCCTTCTCTTAGCATCCTGTTCCCTACTTATTTATTACTTACATACATATTACTTTCCAAAAAAATAAAATAAATAAACTGACATGACTGTAACGCGACGGTTGTTGGTTCGATCCCCATTCGAGGTAGTGAAATATTTATTTATGTTTATATTTCCATTTGTTCGCTCTGGTGTCGAGACAAAGCGCGGCGTTGAGTTCTGCCACTCAACACGCAATGCCTTAACTCTAGGTTCCCTCTGCCTACCCTGCTGTGTGCGGGATACAACCTGATCAGATGTATCAACTCATCAACATGATGTTTTAAAACTGTGATATAAAATACACAATGACAAAGAAAAATAACCAATCCATACCTATATTATAAATTCGAAAGTAACTCTGTCTGTCTGCCTGTCTGTCTGTCTGTCTGTCTGTCTGTCTTTTACGCAATCAGGGCCAAACCGCTAATTTAACTGTGATAAAATATTCATACAGAGATACTTGAGGATCCCGGGATGAACATAGGATACTTTTTTTTTCTCGAATTTGTAATATTTTCGATATATACCAATATATTAAAATAATTAATTTGACAAGCAATTTATTCCGCCATGTTAATAACAACCGTCGCTACGCGTTGCTAAGCAACGGCTTGCAAAGTTTGTTGTTTTAAGAAAACGTCACCCAAAGTGAGTTTGCTTAATGCATACTGATATAGATTTGTATACTTTAACAAAAATTAGATGATTTCTATAATTTGATATTCATCCTTATGAAAATAAATATAATAGTCACTTTTGGCATTTCATCTAGATGGAAATTATAGTTTACTGTATAACATTCTAATAAATAAGGAGATGTCACTGATTCTAAATGACCTAGCCTACGAGTGGTATAGTATGAGTATGACCGACGCGAACGGGCAGATGACTTAGATGGTTTTGTAAATCCATACCTATATTATAAATTCGAAAGTAACTCTGTCTGTCTGTCTGTCTATCTGTCTTTTACGCAATCAAGGCCAAACCGCTAATTTAATTGTGATAAAATACTGATATAGAGATACTTGAAGGTCTCGAGATGAACATAGGATACTTTTTTTTCTCAAATTTGCAATATTTTCGATATATACCAATATATTAAAATACTTATTAATTTGACATGCAATTTATTCCGCCATGTTAATGACAACCGTCATTTGACAACGATTTGCAAAGTTTGTTGGTAGAAAACGTCACCCAAAATAAGCTTGCTTAACGCATCTCTCTATTGAAAACTGATAATAATTTCATAAATATATTTAATAAATATTCGTATAGTTCAAACGGGCGTAGATTCTTCCGGGCCCACTAGTTGTTATATATTTTCGAATTACTATTATTTTTTATGTAATTATTTGCTGTTTATAATTAATTTATCTCAGTTCGGTTATCTATACCGATGTTATACACTTAAAATATCGTAATTTTAATCATTTGGGATTTTGTTTAATATTGTTCGCAAAAATTAATAATTATTTAATATAGAAAAATGTTTAGTACGCGCGCACGGCAACCTTTAGGTACTTTTTCTAATATTAAGAATTTCCTTTAGTTACTTTTACTTCTTTTGTTTGTTCATTTCGGTTACTCAGATATTTTTTCTAATAATAAATCTCCACTTATTATTATTTTTTAACTTATTTTAATTATTTAGGCTTATATTTTCGCGGGCGTAGCCGCGTCCGGGCCCACTAGTTTATATTTTATAGTGAAACAAAAGTGTAAGTAACGGTGGAAGTATGTGGTAAAAATTACTCATCTAAACACTGTCTCATACTTTAATTTATATAAAAGCTGTATGAGTAACATTGAGTCACTGTTAACACTGTCTCACGTGAGACACTTGCATTGGAATTTGTGTAATTTTTATTAATATTACAAGTAGTATATTATTATTTCTTTCTCATTTACAAAGAAAAATAAGTAAACAAAATGTAAATATTATAAAATATAAATTTGTTAACGCTACAGGTTGTGAGTTCGATTCCCACTCGAGGAAATGAGACATTTTATATATTTTCATTTCTTCGCTATGGTGTCGAGTCTCCAAAATTTGCCGAAAAATGGGGAATGGAGTGTCTTAACACTAGGTTCTCTCTGCCCACCTTCCTTTATGCAGCGTGAAGCTGAAAACAAAATACCATAGCATAGCAAACAATCAACGTAACGGACATATACTATAACTTTTATCGTATATTTCACCCAAATTCCATACAACTTATGAAATCTTACATTTGTTTCTTCGTATTTCTTTAAAGTTAATTAAAGAGAGATAGCAATGTACATACACAATGATCTATAATAGCAGAGAGCTGGTCTAAATGTTAATTTATGACTTGTTGTAGTATTTATTTTCCTGATTGCACAGGGAAAAGACTTTAGAAACAATCTTAGTTCACCTCACTTCATTTCTTTATTTATGGCTTTCGAACAAGCCAATTGAGCATAAATCACTACACCAATGACACGATGCAAATATATCTAGTTGTTAAGCATAAAATGAATAAATTAAAAATAATTATTTAATTTATTTCATCAACCAAACTTATTATGTATTTCAATTCAAAAATTATTCCTTCAAAATTTTGTCTCCACTGATCTCATACAAACATAAACGTGGCGTAGTTAGGAGTTAGCAGATATAGCAGGGTAGTCTGTGGCAACCTAGTGTTAAGACACTCTGCTCTCAGCTCGTGTTGAGTCCTCAACGGTTATTATGATTATAAATTTTTAAATAAAAGAAATCATAATTATAAACAATTAAGTATATAATCGCTAACGCGTCCAACGAGACGTAATGATGTATGAGTCGTCAAGTCAGCTGGTGCACGCGACGTATATCAACTGAGTACTGCTACTGTACAAAGTACATGCCTGACATGCAACCCTAGGGGGAATCCCCGTGTGACATATTTAAATAGTTATCACTATAAAATATAATTATTATTATCAACTAATTTATTTGCCTGATTAAATCGCTTAGAATGAGGGTATTTTAACATTTTGTAACAGACTTTAGTTGCCGTCGCACACTAGGACGCTCCTATATTAGAGCATCTCATTGATTGTAAGGAAATTCGTAATTTCAAAGTTCTGTTGAGCGGAGTGTCTTGACACTAGGCCCCCCTCTGCCTACCCTGCTACATGCGGGATACAGCGTGAAGCTAAAATAAAGAAACTATTCTGAATTTTACGATTGCATATAAATTGAAGCATTGAAGCTTGAAGCATTTATTTATTTTTGAGATATACAAAAAACTGTAATGAAAGTATCTAATCTGAATCATCTTTTAATGGGTGCGAACATCGCTAAGCTGAAGAAATGCAGTGACCATCCTCCTACCTTCTGGCTACCCCGCCAGAAATAAAGAGTGACGCTAAACAAACCTATTGTTTTTAATAATTATAACAAAATATGTAAAACAAAGCACCTACAAATTACATAAACGACGTTTTTATAAATTGTTTTTAATAATATATACTTAAATGATCCCACGTTTTAATGATTCGTTGTATAACGACTTGCATGATATATGTGAATACGAGACTAATTTGTAAAGAAAAGAAATATATTACCCTTTAGTACTACTTTACTTTAGTATGCGAGATGTCACTAAAAATTTATTGTCAATAAATTATTTAAACATGTGCAATTTCACAATGTTTATATTTTTAACACGTTGATTTTTTTTTTTATATCTCTGTGATAAATTAGTTTGAAATTATGTTAGATCATTTATTTAAATGTTCGAATTTCATAGTAGTAATCTGACATTGCACGAAGAATCATCACGCTGAAGTGGAACTGGGCCGGCCATGTCTCCAGACGTACCGACGGTCGATGGAGCCGATACGTGCTAGAGTGGAGACCGCGCTTAGGCAAGCGTAGTGTAGGAAGCCCTGCAGCACCATGGACAGACGATTTAAAGAAGCATCGAATGGATGCAAGAAGCCCAAGACCCGGTTGGTTGCCGTTTGATGAGAGAGGCCTACTTTCAGCAGTGGACGGCGATAGGCTGATGAAATTTATTCAGGCTTTCACCGTAAATTTTTATTACTAAAAAACAATATACTTATTTACTACAAAAAACAATCAACAGAACGAAAAACAATTCCTAAAACAAAACCTAAACTTCAAGAATGAGGATTTCACAAAGTTACTAGAGAAATAATAAATAATTTATAAAGAAAACGTTAACCAAAATAAATGAATCCCGTTCCACTGCATTACTTTAAATGTAACGATATCTGAGATCAAAATATTTATTCATATATTACACAATATTTTGATATACTCAATACATTAACGAGTCCCACACAACCGCGCACGCCTACACACACTTCGACACATCGATTCAAAACGCTAAACCTAATTTAAATATTATTTTACTCAAATATACACTTAATTCCATAGAAAATAAGCAACACAATTCAATTTTAACATTAAAATATAGGCGTAGAAGGATCGGTTGTAAAGTCAACACAAATTGAGTTCTTGATTTATTGTAATCCTTGTCGATGCTAATCTCCATGTTTTGTTATATTTTGTATAACAAACTATGGGAATATCCTTGAAAGTCAAATCTTAACTGCGTGCAAGTGGGTCAGCGTAATACGAAAATAACTATTTAGATATCTTATTAACGAGCTAATGGTAGGAAATTTACTTTGCCTATGCTTAACGGTATTGCGGGTAGTTAGAAATCATGGGAAAATATCCTTTCACACTGACGAATGAAATGCAAATGTTGATAGCTTATGATTAACATAATTAATATTATCCTGTTGGTGATATACTCTGAGGCCATCGTGGCGCAGGGGCACGAGCCTGTGAGTTTAAACGCGATGGTTGTGGGTTTGATTCCCACTTGAGAAAATGGGTTAATATTTATTATTTTTTTCATTTCTTCGCTCTGTTACCAATTAAAAACGTGGCGTTCAGTTCCTTCAACCATAACACATTGCCTTAAAAAATCAACGGAAAGTGCCTGTTACCCTGCGGCATGCGGGAAGCAGCATGAAGCCGAAAAAAGTTATACCCTCATGCAGAAGTTGTAGAGGTAAGATGTTCATTCACTTAAGTACCTTTCCTGATACTATTTTTATCTATATACGCACATAAAAATGAAAAGTGAACCCATTAACAACAAACTCTTGAAAACTATTCTGGTCTGGTTATTAATTTCGAGCATTGTTTTGTCTGTTTTAAATCCCTGCACTACAGCAGGCAACATAAACAATGCTATAGTTGCGTGAAGAAAAAGTACAAGTACATTTTACAAGTACATATTTTAAGAATACATTCTTATAAATATGAAACCTCATCAAATCCTATATAAAGGGTAGATGACGAAACAGAAATCTCAACCAAGAACGATTACAACACTTCACTAAAACATTAAATACTTACACTAACTCATACCAAATAGTTTTATTTTATTTATATTTGTTTAGAAACACCACTCGTCCAACATTTTATATTTGTAGATACTAAAATATCCATTTACCAGTTTGTACAAGTACACGTAGTACACGTACTCGTTGGTAAGTAGGTACTTACTTGTACAATGAGAACTTACAAAAATGCGCAACGGAACCCACGCCGCACTTCAATTACCGCATTCTGTTATGTTTGCTCTACCTACATACATTACGCAGTGAGTAGAGTACAATGAACAAATACAACGGTTTTAATAAAGGTCACGCATCCCACTGGTCGTTCGTGTAATGAGATTTCGATGTCATTTACACCATTAAAGTGATTTGTATGTGGATAAAGTTATGCTTATTAAATGCTTGTTCATATTAATGTGAAGATCATCACATGGCTGTCTTGCCAGAACAACACAGTCTCTGACTTTAAACATGGCGGTTTTTCATTTCTTTTTTTTTTTCTTTTTTATTTCTATTCAACTGAGAACCTAGTGTTAAGACACTCCGTTCCCATTAAGATATTTCCGTTTCCCACTCTCTGCCGAATTCTCGAGGCATTGCATGTGAAGAAGCGGAATTTAACGCCGCGCTTGGCCTAAGACCGTGTATTGGAATGTTTTAATGCAAGGCTCACTCTGCCTATCCTGTTATATGCAGGAAAATGCGTCAAATCGAAAAAATATATTCCTAAAGACATTACTATATTTTGCTAAAGAAAAACTTAATCATCGAGTAGAATGAAGATAGATAGTTAATTCCGCCAGTCAATATATCCAATTCGGGGACAACAATACTTAGTTTCAAAACACTCCTTTCTCTCTGCTTGCTCTGCTATACAAGAAAACTCTTAAAATGCTATTTTATTACCTAAACATCTAAAATAAATATTATAGCCATATTTCAAGGTAACATACCCTTTTACATAAGCGAATTAGCTAAAACATACAATTCACGTATAATCTAATAGTACATAGAGGCCGCTAGCTCGTGCCAGCCCACGCACTCGGATGGAAACCTACACGGTGCCTACACCGTTACTTTAACGAACGCTTTATTGAAGCGTAATATATTTTAAAATATTAATATTTTGAGGTGTATTTTGTATATTTTATGATATATATTTTTAGTTTATTTATTTTTATTTTACACTGACTGCCCCGGGCGTAAAATATTCAAACAGTAGGGAAGACTCGAATGAGATAAAGCAATTATAGCTGATGAAAAAAAAACGTATTTTTAGACAATAAAAATTAGTGTAAAAAATAAAAAAATCTTAAAATTTAAAATAAGTATTTCCCCAAATGTCTTTGAACCCACATCCATATAGCATTCCCTATATCAAAGCAACCGAACAATCAACAGAACAATGCCATATCAATTTCACTCCTAAAATAAAACTATATTTTTAAATCAAGGAGGAGTAGCTTAGTGGCAAAAATTTATTATTGTAAACGTGACAGTTGTGAGTTTGGGATAATGAATTATTTAATATTTTCTTTTTTTCGCTCTGGTAACATGGCAGGGCGAAGCGATAAGTTCCGCCCTTCAACATGCAAACACGGTTTGGAAATCGGTTTGTTTTCGGCGGAAAGTGGAAACCGGAGTGTCTCTACACTAGCTGCCATTTACCTACTGTGCTGCATGTAGCATATAACGTGAAACTAAAAATTTAGAAAAATAGAATTAAAAGAAAAACAACTCTATAACGTATTATTTACTTTCTCCTCTATCAGTTTCAATTGAATCACCATGCCTAAGAATTAGCTGCTTGAACTTTGCAAACTATGGAATGCGTGTAGTTTAGCTGGAAACGTAATTATACGCCTGGAATTATACATAGGTGGGTTTTCTAGATAACAATCGCGAGAGAAGGCACTACAGCATTTTAATGTATTCTATGAAATACTCCACTCCTTTTTCCGGGTATTTAAAAAGCCTTTGTAATTGTGTCGGTTACGCGAAACAAGTAAACGTGTAATTAGTTTAAGTGTATGGGGATTTATCTGAGAACAAAGATTTTAGTTGTAAGTTAGTCTATGGATTATTGAAAATTGTTTAAATAATACTTGTTAGGAAGCGGATGGGTCCGAAAAGCTGAGGATCGAGTGTGGTGGCGAGAATTGGGGAAGGCCTATGTCCAACAGTGGACAAAAGATGTCTGTTGATGATGATGATGAAGAATAATCGTTGCAACAGCGGAGAGAAAATATATAGGTCTTTTCTCGGGTTTTTATGACGCAACTTCAAATTGGAGGAAAAAAAGACATATATTAAATTAAATATTAAAATATAATTGTTTGAAGCAAGAGCTTTTCTAATACAGTAATGAATTTCAAGGGTCATGACAGAATATATTTCTGAAACAGAATTTAAACTCTATAACAAGTTAGAAATTTCAATCTACTGCAACTATTTCTTTTCAAATACCTAATTAATTACAGTATTATTATTAACATAGTATCAATAAGTTAATTATACAATTACTCCGACCACCACTCACAAGATTGCTGTGAACAAGAAATTTCCGATTACATAAAATATAGCCCACTAATTACATAGCCCGTTGCCGCATACCTACCTAGTTCTATAATACCGCCTTTCACGCTTCCATTATTCTATTATAGTATTCTATAGATAATTTTCTTAATCAATGGCCAATAAAGTTCCTTGCAATAGATTATGCGTCCACCTTTGACTTCGATTTAAAGTGCAAAAGCGAATCGATATTTAAAATATATAACATAATTGATGTAATAATAAATATGATGTAATAATACATCCTAATGAAAACCTTAATTTTGATTATAAATGTATATGAATTCTTATATGATGGACTTACATGGTGTCAAAAAAATATAGCATTCACCTGCCAAAATCATTAAGTATTTACAAATGATATAAAAAAAACAACTACACACTGTATGCCGCACACTGCAGGGTAAGCAGAAAAAAATAAGTGTTAAAACACTCCGCCAACAACAACAACAACAAACTGGAGGTAATGTACATGGGAATCCCATTCTACTTCATACTAAACGAACGATTCGCGGAGACGAACTAAATAAAAAAAAGGTGAAAACTAGGCGTGGTTAAATTAGAAATAACCCGATAATAAATTATAGACGCGCCACCCAAGGCGTGGCCGAACTTACATATTTCCCAAGAGAAATTCATTTTCGGATTATTTTGGTACCATAACCCCTCCTCCTCCCTATACCCCATAACTATAACGTGACATCCTTCCAAACGAACTGCAGGCCATTAATGTCTTGTTAGTTTATATTATATTATTTTTAAACCCGTTTCCTTTTAACGTTATTGACTAATAAGTAACATTGGATGGTCTTTGTTTAAAGTTAATGTCAAATTATACTAAATTCATAACTGTGTTTGGACTGTAATGAGACTGTTAACGTTGACGTTTATACGCTTTTAAAATTTTTATTTTTATTTATTTATATGGATATAAATAAACATTTGTTTATTTATATCCATATAAATTTCTTTTTGTTGGTGTGTGTAGTGTATTCTAACCCGCGCTGATAACTGATAAGAATAGAAAGAAATTAGTGAAGTGTAACAACAAATATCGTCCCATAGGTGTCAAAGATAGAAGTTGATTCAACTAAAAAAGTACAATTTGAATATAAAAGGTAAACTAATTAAATTATAAATATGGTAACGAATTTATACTAAAATCTTAATATTATTTTTCATTACCACAAAAAATAGTAGTCGAACGAACTCTACTTAACATTTAAACAAAAACCAAAAAACTTCTAAGGGAACAAAAATATCCCATCAAAATGCTATGAATGATTTTATTATTACATATGCAGTAGTGTGAAAGCAAGAATATCGTTTATTAGAAAGCTTGTAAACGTATTTGCTTCAATGTAACCCTTAACAGAATATTAAACATTTTATTTCCTCGAGTGGGAATCGAACTCATAACCTATCGGACAACAATCATAGACGTGTACCCCTGCACTATGACTGGTCCTATGTGGCCCTTATGTTAAAAAAATATTATAAGCTAGTTCTAGAATACTTAGAAAAATAAGTAGTTTACTTTATAACTAATTATGGTTCGGTTCGGTTCGGTCCTTTATTTATGGCGCTTCGAGCGTGCCAGTTGAGCACTATTCTAACTAATTATGTATTCGTAATTCGTATGTATGTCTTTTTGTACCTCTATGTTGTAGTATATAAGTGAACAATATTAAACACTAGCGGCCCGCCCGCGGCTTCGCCTGCGTGAACTACGTCCATGAGTACCTACGTCCTATAAGTGACGTCCATACAAAATTTGAGGCTTCTAGCATTTGTAGTAACGAAGTTTCATACAAACTTTCAACCCCAAAAACAACCCCTTAGAAGTTGAATATTGCAAATACCCGTCTTAGCGAGCACCTACGTCCTATAAGTAACTCCTATGCAAAATTTCAGATTCCTAGCACTTGTAGTTTATGAGATTTCGTGACGAGTGAATGACCTTTTGATTTAATATATATAAGAAAAATAGCTAGTCAAGCTAACGTAACCCTAATGTATAAATAATCACTACTACAATTATAATCGATTATACCAAATTAAACATTTTATTATTAAACATATAATAACAATAAAATATTTATTGTTGATTTAAAAAAACATAACATACTATGCACAGATGCTATTATGCGCATATGCTGTATAAATGAATCATAAATCTTTGATTCATACATTTGAGAACGTTTGTAGGTATTTTATTATACATGTATAATATTCAAGACATGTCACGACCGCATTGCAAAGACGCTATTTAATATACATTAAAGACTATAATTTAATATTTAATTAATTCAAATGTATATAAACGTATAATTGTTATTACAGTATTATAATATACTATAGTGGTCCTATTAATAAGATTGTACTGCATATGCAAAATGTATCCAGCCTATGCAGGCCGTTGTGGCGCAGGATCACAAGCTTACGACTGTATATGCGGGTTCGATTCTCAGTTAGGTAAATGAAATATTAAGCTCTGGTAACGAGCCATATCGCGACGTTGAGTTCCTTTGTTTTCGTTTTCATTAGACAGATATTTCTTCATATAGGTAAATTATCAATTACCATCAAAATAATTAAAATAAATATTTAAATTTCAATTATTAATTGTCTAATAAATAAACCGACGCTCAGATGTTTTTCTTTGCTTCGTATGTTAAACAATACTACAACATAAATATCCGCGTATAAATTACAAAATCAATGCATAACAAATTAAATTGACAAATATGGGAATCATGAGTAAGATACTTTACATACAATCGTCGAGTAGGCATTAATTTGCCACTAGCGACCTACTCGCGGCTTCGCCCGCTTGGACAATTATTTATTTACTAATCTTAATTATTTTCGTTTTCTTATAATATTATCATTTTAAAGACAGTTTCAAATTTGTACATTTAAAACTAAAGTTACAAATAATTCAATAAAATAATTATTTTACATCAAACAAAATTCTTTATGTTAATATAACTTTTTTATTCATGAACCGATATGTATGGCGTTTGGGTTATTTAATAACCCAAACGCCGTACATTTAGGAGAGTTTTCCAAAAGACAATATTTAACACTGTTTTCAAATCGTTTTAGTCGTTTCTGGTATTAGCGTCCAAATGCAATAAATAAATAGACAAACAACCAAAACTTATAAAATTATTGAATTGGATGCTATTATGGTAATGGATGCCTTAATGATATATTTTCGCATATCTTCTATGTACAACAGATAAGTCACATTTTTTTTTACATGTAAAGATATAGATTTAAAAATACTATAATAAACAATATAACATTAAGAGGTCATTGACTGACTGAAAAACGATGGTTGTGGGTTTGATCCCTACTCGTAGAAATGATTATATTAAAATTATTCTTATAACACAAACTTTGTATTTTATTAAGTATATTTTGAAGCTAATTTTTCTATCTGTAATAAAATACTATTTATTATTCACTAATATTACATATTTTAAATGAAACTATTTAACCGGATTATCTGGCAAGACAAAGCTGCGGGTTGAGTTTCGCCACTCAATACCCAATATCACTCTTTCAATTCACTGAAAGTAGTGAAGAGAGTCTCCTGACACTAATTTACATTGGCTACTCTACTTGTACAAATTACAGCAAGAAGACGAAAACAAAAGTCATAACCGCAAAGAATATTTAATCCAGTACCCACAGGTAATATATTTCCTGTTTAATAACAAGAAATGAATAGTTGAGGCGAAGCTCTATAATAATCTTTAAATATATTTTTCCGTCAAACAAAAACCGTCATCAAGAAGTCACGAAGCGTACAAGACGCTACGCTGAACCTTCCTAGAACTATAACCGTTTAAAGCACGACTACTATTCTACGGTTTACTAGAAACACTTTAAAGTCATGTAATTTCATGAACGATACTCATTTGCTGGGTTTATCACGTTTATCTTAAACGGTGATTTCATCTATACATGGGCTGGCAATCTATAATTGTTAGCATAAAAATAATATTATAATAATATATTTATTATATGAGTATTTTCATCAAGCTGTGAGTACAAGCAATTATGAGATCATTTTAAAATAATGTTTAAATTAAGAAAAAGAAATAAAGTAAATAATAAGAGGCCGTCGCACAGTGCTGTAAAACCTACGTCGCGTGGAAAATTTACCTTTTAAGGAGTGCCCATAATCAGATTTTATTATTTTATTTTTTATTATAATCTTGATGAGATTTAGCATCAATACCTACAGCCATATTTCCAAATCAGAGAACCTTAAATTATTTAGTAACGACGAAACATCGATAAAAGTGGAAAAAATAGTTGTTTTTTAATAATTTTTAACCTCATAACCATGACATATTTGCAATCTTGAGAAGAAAACACGTCCATTATACAAGTAGAAAACTTAACTGATTTTACATTTGGAAAGATAAAAGCACCTAATATTTTAAACGAAAACATAGCCTACACATAGAAAGCTTTACCTTTCTTTGTTCGTATATCTACAAACTACTCAATTAACCCTTAATTATTTATTTAAAAAATAAAACCCTACAAATAAGATTTAAAAAAAATGACCCCACCATAATATGCACCAGTATACCAACTTTCCCGTGTACACGGAGCCTTACTGTACTCAACGACCGCGGCGCCTTTGATCCCAGATAGCGTCTAACGATTCCTATGAAGTCCGCAGTACGACGAGCTCGTTCCCATTAACACTGAACGACTATTTAGAACTTCAACGGTCTACTTATACTTGACCCCGTATGGGGTAAAGGCTTTTATGTAGGGAAAATATTTTCTATGTTGTCTCTTGGATCTTATGTCACAAGATAGGGTTTTTTGAAGTAAATGTATATTTTCACATAGCAGGGTAGGTTAGGGAACTGAGAACCTAGTGTTAGGACACTCCGTCCAAATTACGATATTTTAGTTCCCCATTTTCCGCTAAATCCTTGAGGCATTGCGTGTTGAGTGGTGAAACTCAACGCCACGCTTTGAATACCCAGTCTGAGAAATGTTTATATTTAATTTGTTTTTGTTTCCTTTGTCTTTTATTTCCTTAACACTAGGCTCCATCTGCCTACCATGCAATACGAGAAAGAAAGTATGAACTTTACTGTTATTACTATTATAGTTATAGTTATACAATATCCAAGAGTGTTAATAATACCCTATATAAGATTATTTAGCTAAGAAAAAGGCAAAAATCCACAATTCCACCATAAGCAAATTGTGTATTTCTTCTAACATAATACAATTATGCAGCTTTAATAAAAGGAACCGCTCAGTAAAAACCATATGATAGAGTTATGCTAAATAAAAGTTAACATTTATTCAGTTAATGAGGCAGCAAACTAAAGATAACCGACATTTTTATCTAATGACGACTTTGAACGCAGCTAACCAAGTGTGCATCATTTGCAACGTCAATTTAAAAGCAATATGCATCTATTATAAAGATAAATTATTGATGATACTGGCTCATTTCCTTTACTCGTCAATGTAAATAAACTTAATAATGTGTTTGCTGATCAACTCTATTAGTAGAGGGTTATGGGTTCAAATTCTTGTTTTAAAATGGAAAAAAGGTTAAAAATGTTTTAAATAGAAATATAGACTGAACTGGTACATACTCGTATATGTATAAATAAACGACATAGGAAGGAAGATTTAAAACAACTAAATTATAATGACGTTAAATTAGCTTTGCTATTGACTGTATATTTTATAACCCTGGATTGTTCGTATTATGCATTTTATAAAAAGTTAAATTAAAAAATAATGTTAATTCTATAACAGAAAATTAAGCCCGTGTACACACACTCATCTAACAAAATCTAAAAAAATAAAACAAAGCGCCTAATCGGCTAATATTGATTTCTCTTGAAAAAACTAGTATTTCACTTTTCATTTCTATTTTAATATTTAAATAAAAATAAAATTAAATAAAATACTATATGACATCTTAGTGGTTACTAAATGGTTAGTGGATATGGCGATATGCGATAGCTATACTCGAATTTAGTAAACGTTCATATTATTAATACTATAGATACTTTAAATATATATCTATTCCCTACAATTATTTACTAAGTGAAATGCAGCACGGCGTTAAGTAACAATGACAACTCTACTTAGATAAATCATAATATTATCAAAGAAATAAAATAAAAACTATAAATAATTGTATTACTATTTAACTCAACAAAAAGGGTTTATCGTTGCGCACTCATACTCGTACAGTACTTGACAGAAAACCCTTACGCGGAAGAATTAATTATCTACATCCCTTATAGCTTATTAGCTATATCCCTTTAAGCTCTGGACCTCAAGACAGCATCCTTAAACCAGTCTCGAAACTAAGATCTCACATTTTTCAAGAAAAACACAAAGCTACTAACATATAATGGGCACGCGCATACCGCGACGTACGGCGGTGTTTACCAAGCAGTCATGTTAATGGGTGTACTCAAGTACTTACACGGTGTAGTGCCAAAAAGATTATTTCAAACGTAACGGTTAAATGACTAGTTTCTTCACACGAAGCTGTAGTGTATATGAAATATGAATGGCGCTGTTACCGTGAATTATTATGACAAGATTAATAAAATTATCTTGATGGTATTTAGAAGCCATCGTCGCAGCGGCACAAGTGTGTGACTGTAACGCGACGGTAGTGGGTTCGATCCCCACTTGAGGAAGTGTTATTTACCTTTATATTTCCATTTCTTCGCTCTGGTGTCGATGCGTTAAATCTCTTAACCCTAGGTTCCCTCTGCCTACCCTGCGTGAAGATGATTTGATTTTGATATTATTTACAACAAGAGTAATAGGTATATTGGTGTCGTGCTTAAAATATTTTATTTCACATGTGGAACGAAAAAGGGTAAAAAAAGGTAAAACAATAGATGATAATTCGTTGAAAATTCATATTTATATTATAAGTTTATTACAAATCCCTAAATACCACCACTCCAGCGCATATACCTAAATTAAAAAAAAAAACTTATTCACATCATTTCTAAAGAAAACAAAAATTAACTGTTAACAAATTAGACTTAGACGATAAATAAAGACTAACTTTCTACTCCCATAATACTCGTAGAATAGCAACGGCCGTTCCGAAACGGGATCTGATACATTTGATGAAGGAAAAGTTATTGAATTTGATTGTGAAATGTAACGCAATAAAACTCATATCTTATCACCGGCAGCTTCTGCTTCGTTAGGCATTCTAATACGGCGATTGATGGCGTAACTTTAGTTTACTGCTAACCTGTCAAGTAAATTTTATTATTTCTGTTATTGCTATACAAAAGATAAAAGTAAAAGATAATTCTTAAAAAATCTATAGTATTCAGTACTTACAGTAGAAAAATGCTGACTAATAAATATTTTCATATTAATGTCTGAAATATAAAGTCTCCATATATTTGTATTTAACGTGTTAGTGTTCTTAATGCACTATGGAGACATTGCATACAGCCAGAAAGTAGAGCCCTCTGCCGATCCTAGTGAAAAGCATAAAGGTGGAAAAAACAATACATTCAAATTCTGAGAAATTTCTTTACAGTAGTAACAACTTTTACATATAGATTTAGAGCTAAAATCTCACGAGTGATGGATATAATAAGCGAGCTAGAAGAAGAACTTGCAATTGCAAGAACTTGCAGATGCAATTAATACTGATTATTTAAATATTTTGCGAAAATTCTAAAAAAGCAATCGCTTGGGCATATTATTCACGTAAAAAATAATATTTATAAAAGATTATCTCGTGGTTTGTTAGCCAAACTAAACTAGCCCAGTTCAGAAATATAATAGTTTAAACTGTCAACGGTACACGTGACATTGCGTGGATTTTAGTAATCGATATCTCTTAACATTAATCAGCGTTCGATACAAATCGATGTATTAAATTAAAGGCTTGAACCTATTAACAGGCCATTTAATCAAGATCCAAGAAATCGATTAATAGATTTCAAAATCGATAACAACATGCCGAAAGGGAATAACGCTACACGCTGATAAAACAACTAGGTACAAGAGCATCTCGGCATTTCCCGCCATTTATATCCTTAACCTCAATTTGTCCGCAATAAACATCGTAAAGACGTAATTTGTCTACGTTGGGCGATGCATATCGATATGTCAGAATCGAGCGATGGAGATTGTTATCTCACTTTTGTATCGATTATCCGATTATACGTTTCAGTTTGACCGCTGAATCGCAGGTATATCCCTATGCAAAACACCAGTGCATTGTTTATTCATATAGAATATTAATAATAGTGTCAGTTAAGCTTTGAATACCGATTACAATATTTATATCTTGTACTGGGTAATCATAGAATAGTTAGTTTGCCTTTTAATATTACATAGGATTAATTATTGTAATTACTTATAATCTGACGGCATCATGTCTTTCTATACTAGGAAGCTGTATTTATTATAAACATTCCTGAAATATTAATACAGTTTATTTTTGCATATACTTTTGTAAAGCCCAAAACTTCTCTGTAAACAAAGTAAATTAGATAAAAGAACCTACTCTTCCTATAATTAGGAATTTTCAATCTCGTAATTCATTTAACACTTCCAAGTTGACAACTGTACTAGAAATAGAACTGTAAATATTACTAACGTATGTTTTTAGCTGCAACGTCAAAGTATCACTTCATCTCCGTCATATTAATCGATATGTCGTCATGAAAGGAAAACAAAATGCAATCTAAATGTGTGGACATATCTCGATATTTTAATAAAAAAACTCAGCTTCTCGCTGTATCCCGCACACAGTAGGGTAGGCAGAAGGAACCTCATTTTAAGACACTCCCTCCCCCACTTTCCACCGAATTCTGGAGGCATTGGGTGTTGAGTGAGGAAACTCAATGTTTGGCTTTTGCCTTGGTGCCTGAGCGAAAAAATGAAAATAATTCCCCCGAATGGGGTACGAAACCATAACCGTCACGTTACAGTCACACCCTGGTGCCCCTGCACTACAACGGCGTCAAAATAAATAATTATTCTATAAAGAATATCTTTATTTTGACAACGCTCAAAAAAGATGCAACATTTTCATAAAGATCAAAAGCCGTAAACAGACTTCCAGAAATATTAGAATTACAACTTGGAAACCGTATACCGAAGTAGTCCCGTTAAATTATGCCAAACGAACTCTCAACAGAGGTGTACATCAAAAGAACTGAGTTCACAGAAATGGCTTACTTACTAATTAGTTACAAAGAATAAATAATTAATTAATGACATATCAAGATTGATGTACACTTTAAATAATTAATCGTTTAAAAGAATCATAATATATATATAGAAGTGTTTGAAAGGTGATAGGACTCTTACTGTCAGAAGCTTCTCTTTTATGTCACCCAAAAAGACAAATAAGACCATCATGGCGCATGGGGCACAAGCGTGTGAGTGTCGACCGTTGTGCGTTCGATTCTCACTAGAGGGAACGTATTGTTATTTATTAATATTTACGTATCTTCTGTCTGGTACCAAGGAAAAACACTTTTAACATGTCGTTCCCTCGGTTTACGCTTCTATATACAAGATACAGCGTAAAGCTAAAAAAAAACAAATATAAAACTTTAAATATTTTATAATATCTACTAAATTGTAAATCGTATGTTATCAAACATGTTTTGGCAACAAAAGAAAAATATTACTGACGATAGATTACTATTAATAACGACAACGAAATATTACTGAAACAAATTTTATACGAAAGTATAGAAAAAAAACAAATTTAATAATTTAAATAGATTAGAAAACCAATTAAAAAAATACATTACCCTCCTTAAAAATCTTATAGACGACACCTCAAAGAAGTAGAGACGTACCTAGTCCTATCTAACTTCTTCAAGGATAGTTAAAGATTTCTAACCAACTCTCTTAATAATGTCGAATAAGCCATAACTCTTCAACGACAACCACCACCAGCTTTATCACTCGGATTATAAATGAAATGCAACTACTGTCATTGATTTACTTTAAGATACTCAGCTGATACCAGCTGTACTGCAGTACGTAGGCAATGGATGCAAATTGCAAAAAACAGGTCGAGAATCGCGAAGATATTTACAATGATAGGCTATGTCAACTATTTCTCTGATAATTTCTTTGCAAATTTAAAACTACTAATATTATACTTAGTTGTTCTAATATTAGTCTTTATGGATAAGATAATAAGAATTTGAATATAACATAATAAGAATTTAACACAATATTTAACGTTGTAATCTTGTATTGGATATCAGGATGATGCGAGGAAAGCGTACTCATCAGATAAGGAGACAGGATCAAGCGGCAGATACGTTCGGTCTGCCTTTCAATTCCGTTTATATGTTTGTATATCGCCGACTCTCCTTACAAGATACAAACAGTATTTACATTTGCTTATGATAACTAATCGCTGTTTAACACGAAGATAGTATGTATTAGAGAACCAGTTCGAAAATGTATTTTTTATGCCAATAATATACATAAGTAAGTTTATTAACAGTGCTGACAGTTTTATATGAAATAACGTTTTAGAAGTAAATACAGAAGTTTGAAATATGAAGGCCTATTTTGATACGCATATAATTTAACTAGTGGACCAGAACGCGGCTACGCCCACTTGAACTATACGAATATTTATTAAATATATTTATGAAATTATTTTTAGTTTTTAATAGAGAGATGCCTTAAGCAAGCGCATTTTGGGTGACGTTTTCTAGCAACAAACTTAGCAACGGTCGCATAGCGACTGTTGTTATTAACATGGCGGAATAAATTGCATGTCAAATTAATAAGTATTTTAATATATTGATATATATCGATATTACAAATATGAGAAAAAAAGTATCCTATGTTCATCCCGAGACTCTCAAGTATCTCAATATGAGTATTTTATCACAATTAAATTAGCGGTTTGGCCCTGATTGCGTAAAAGACAGACAGACAGACAGAGTTAGTTTCGACTTTATAATATAGGTATGGATTTATTATAAATTCTCCAAAACAGATTGATATATCAAGGCATCTTAATTTGTTGCATATATATTATCTGATCCACAATCCCTTTAGCAATAGCCAAAAATTCTCAAAACAAAGCCATAATTTACAACTTAAATGACTCTTGACTGACAATCAAACGATTGAGACGCCGTTACACTGCATGAGACGCATCATCACAAATATATCGGGCGAAGGGAGATAACAAAGATTGTCGTTTGGCGCGTTCCCAACTAAATGAGTCAAGTCTGTAGTTCTGTACAACAATGGCATGGCATGGCATGACGCACTGGTCTTCCTTGTTTATATTATGGGCAGCTAGTTTATGATTCAACAAGTGTCAGCTTTACGTTTGTAAATAAACATATTTAGTGTAAACACGTGGTATATACATATATCCTTGGAATAGTTAGCGTGGATGGAATTGATGATCGATTTGAGATATTTCGAAGATATTTTGGTTGTTGTAATGGGGTTAACAATTGTTTATGGTTTTGCTAATATTAGAGTTTTATTTTAAGGATGTGCATTATGCTCTTTAAAATAAACAAAGAACGAAAAGTAATGATGCATACATTAATATATATTGTATTAGTCTTTTAGTGTAATTTTTCTGCTAAAACAATATTAGCAAATAATACATTTTTATCAAAATTCAATGTCATTTTTTGCTATTTACATTTGACCACTCCAGAAATTTTACTAACAAAGAAATTGCCCCGAAAAATTAAACAAGAAAACAATGTATGAAAATTTAAAGCTAAAGTCTAGGCCTCCCAGAAAATATCTCTAGATACGCCCATGTGCTGCATTTGTACAATGGCGTCGTAAACTTTAGTTCGAAATTTAAATAAAAATTGCTTTAACTAATTATTTTATTTAAATAAAGTCAAATTGTTATTTTATTGAAAACCAGATAATATTTTAAGTTTATATTAGTACTATAAGCCATATTAAAATCATGTTTGATAATTTCGTGGGTGTTAATATCTCATAATGTTACTCAATTGGAATATTATAAGTCCCTTTCAGTTTAAGTGCCTATAAACGTTCCATATAAGGAATGTTTATATGTAAGGGTAATTTATATATACCAATGCTCATTATAATATTGTCTCTAAATTTGATTTAATCAAACAAATCAGCTTCACGCTGCATTTCAATCAAACCAAGGTAGGCACAGGGAACCTAATGTTGAGACACTCCGTTCCCCATTTTCCAAAACTAGGTTCCCTCTGTCGACCCTGTTACATGTGGGATGTAGCGTGAAGCTGAAAAAACATTGTCATTTTTTAAATTATAATAATATTGCAAATATTTTTTCTTATATCTAAAAATATGATATTTATATTGGCACGACACTAAATTGCTGGACAAACAACCAGTATTTAACCCGCACGATCAGAAAGCATTTATTTATATTTTATTTACCTCCCAGCATTATGCGCCTGCACTGAATGTTCTCCCTTAAAAGGCAACGAAAATGTTGAAGTAAATCGCCATATTGTTAAAGTAAATTGGTATTTTACAGCACGAAGTTTCGTTTGGCATAGCCTTGTTAGGTATTCTGCATTGCTATCCCGTGTGTGCCTTGGTTCTAAAGAAAACCTTATCTATAAGGATTTAGTATTAAAATTATTGGAGCTAACACACCAAAGAGGTTACAAGAGGGCGGTGCAAAAATTAAATGTCAAACGAGATGACAGTCGTTACAGAGACATCTAGCGATCGTGGTGGCGATTGCGCTTTCAAAATCACACGGTTATGTTCCTTAATTAACGGGTTGAAATGTAGAGGAGTATCTGCTGTCATTATCTACTAGCAACGAATAACGATGCGACGATGCTAACCTATAGATAATATAAGAAAAGCATAAGTACTCGATTATTTGCTATATTTGCATTATAATATTTATAATGGCATAGTTTTTTTTTTATTTATGTTAAATAAAATATTTAATATTATTGAAATTTACAATAGGTAGGCAAATAATATAACTTAATGTTGTCCGTTCTCCTCTTGTCTTTAATTTTTTATCTATCTAATTAATTTGAATTTTCAATTATTTGCCACAACACTTAACGGGTTTTTCTTAAGGTAGCATTTAATGTTTCTTTTAATTTAGCTGGATTATTAAAATTCTTCATTAGATGTTTCAGATCTTCACTTTATATAATGTCAATGTCAAAATAAATACGTACAATACTTTCCGCTCTTTTAGACACAGCGTCGCATTTTGGTAACAAGAACCGGCAAATATAAAAAAAATCGTTAAATGAATTACCTCATATTAAACTCATAACCAACATTTACAAAAAAAACTAAAATATTCGAACTTTTAAAGACAATAAAAACTTAAACTTCTTGAACATTTAAAATCAATGAATAGTTATAAAATGTTTTGTTTCCACAGTGAGATATAAAATAAGAAGTTATTGGTACTCAAAATCCCAAAACGCGGTAGTGATGTGATCCTCTCACGTTCCGTTAAGCCCATGCGGTTAAATTATTGTTAAACAATGCTTGGCCCACAATTTACGTACGTATTATTGTAAATGCTTTCGTACTGGGGAATTTAAATTCTATATTGGATGAAAATTAAATTTTATTATTATTATAATTTTATGTTAAGAGAGTTTTTGTATGAGGTAATTCTTGACTGTATTATAAAATGTATTTATGTGCTTTGTTTTGTAATTAGTTATAATTTTTTAAAGTAATAGATACGTGCCTATGCAAAATAAATCACTGTAATCAGTTTTCTTTTTGGTAAAAAAATATGATTGTAATATGTGGTAAATATTATTTTTCAGCTTCATCCTGTATCCCGCATGTAGCAGGGTCGACAGAGGGAGCCTAGTGTTAAGACACTCCGCTCTCCCCTTTATTTTATAATACAAATTAAAAAAAGAAAACAAAAAATAGGAATAGAACCTGCAACAACGAAGCACCATTTATGTATTTGGACAAGAGGACCGAAATTCAAATTAATTAATTAAAAACTATATGCAATTTATATAATAATTCAAATCTCTCTATGAGAATAGCACTTTGAAATATTACACAGTACTACAGTACCAATTGCAACAATGATATTTCAATACAATTGTCTCTTCGATTCCGATACACAATAATTTACAGGCGAATCGAATGCAAAATAATGGGCGCAGTGTAACGGCATATGCAGGAAGCTAATCCCACAGTACGACTTGTAGGAACCTAATAGTGAACCTGCAATTTTGTAAACACTATTTCATTTCTTATCATTAGTCTCGCTTCCGTTAGTTAGTTGAAGGGAATTCAGGTAATAAGGTAAGGCTAAAACAATCATTGACAACTTTTTAGCTATTTTTTTAGATTATTTAATCTGTATTTCTAGATGAGCTTTATTTTATTTATCATAGAGCTAGTTTAACTTTCTTGGATACATATGTTAGTAAGTAACAAATATAAAATGGAAAGAAATGGAATAGAATGTGAACAATAAACGCTATAAGCTAAAATAAATCTATCAAATTCATTTAACAACTTAAATTAATAAAAAATTGATTTGAAATACGTTTTCTTGATATTAAATGTAGATGGTAGACAGAAAACCTAGCACTTATACCTACTACGTCTTACAGAATGTCATTCTTCTCTGCATTCCGTCCGAATGTGTAATATTGTATATTGATACAAATCACAAATCTAAGAAAATAAATCGACATAGTACCTTATCACTAATAATTTACTATACAAACTATATATAAATAATTGAGTTAAGATAAGTTATCAGTTATTTATACATAGCTTCTACAAAATTCTCGACACTATAAAACAGGCATAATCGATTGTATGTTTAACAATTGTTAGTATATTCCATAGCCGGCTAACGATAGTGAAAGACAGGATTTACCTAATAGCTTATGCTTTATATTGCTCGTGTCAAAGTTCAAAAGGTCGGTTTTAACTTAACTTGGCCTGGGTTCTTGATCAAAGATATCTTTTAGTTAGAATGGGCCATAAATACTTATTACACCTTCTGTGAGCTTCCAAGGGAAATTGATTTTCGAGTAACTGTTGAATTCGTATATTATAGGTGTGCTCGTATGCTATCTGTATGTTTGCGTCGTTGGTGCAGTGGCTAGCTTGTTAAGAAACAGATTATAAAGCAATGGGTTCAAATTTTAAGTTGGTCAAGATATAAAATTACATATTACTTTAGGTAGACGTAATATTTTCATCGGAGAAATATGTTAATAAAAATATATTGCAGTTCAGTTTTGTACCTTACATAATAAACAATTAAAATTGGTCATACATTTCATCTTTCTTTTGAAATTAGTATGTTTAATACAGTTTTTTTTTTAGTTATGTAACCGGTACTAATTAAATTTAAGATCTGATGCCAGTCTTGACGGAAGGGCGTGCAATGGTAAACGCGACAGGTTGTAGGTTCGATTCACTCAATAAAATAAAATATTAAATATTTTCATTTCTCGCTCAAAGTGCGGCAATAAGTTCCATCATTCAACACCGAATGCCTCCAGAATTTTAAAAATTGGAACGAAATTGCCTTAAGTGCAGGATTCCTTTAAAACTTAAAGTTTATAATATAAACTACACAGAATAAGTAAAACCTATACACGTCAAGGGTAATATATTAACTATTGCAGAGTACATGAATAAATCATGAATAGCGAAGTAGTCTTTCAACCTCTTACGATTAACTTCTGACATATTAAAAGCGCATTTTATCATTTTGTCCGTCAAGCTGGCCGATTGGCAAATGAAGAAGCATTAGTTCCTAACGTGTTGTTTTTAAAATAAACTTGTATATTTTTAAAATAAAGTTATTTAAGACAATATTTTTTCATTATAAAATGCTATCAAAAATACAGATAGATGTATTTTTTTACTCGTATTTTTTTACGCTGTCTCCCGCATGTAACAGGGTAGGCTAGGGAACCTAGTGTTAGGCTAACCTATTAAAATTACTTTACCTCGAATGCGATCGAACCCAAAACCAGTCGCGCTTTACGCTTTACGCGCCTGCGCCACCACTGGCCTCTATTAATATTTACCACAGAAAATCAAACCACTATTAAAGACAGACAGCCAACCATAACTCCTATAGTCCAGTAGACAAATCCAGAACACATAAAAAACATACCCCCAGGAAAGCACCTGTTAAAAGCTAATTCCCTTCCACTTACTCCATCAACTTAGTACAGGTTCACCGTCACTTAACGATAAGTTAGCTGATTTTGAAATGTGCTACCAATGATTATTGCTGATGGCGCTTCAGGCTTATAATAGACGGTGTTTAAACCACCATCAGCTCTTCCACCGCCGACATCAAAGTCTTTAAAGGGTATTTTAATTGCAACAATTATACTATGAAAATTTCTTCATAATTACCAGTCTTATATGAAATAGGTGTCATTTGTTAAATTGTACCCCTTTTTTAAAATTAATTGGAGGCATTAATAAAATTATTGATTGTTTGTTGATTTAGCTGATAGTAATATAAATTATTTTGTTTATAAATATACCTGTTTAATTTCGCACTACGTTGTAACTTTATAATTATTTAATAGCTACAATAAATTTTTCATTTATCTGACCTAGAGTTAATAGTGTTATTCCATATAAGTAAATTTAAAGTGTACTCAACTATGTTGCTCGTATATTACCTGCATTTTATTATGAGGATAATAAAGTGCAAAAAATAGCAGCCTTAAAAGCCATTCTATTAATTCGCATTTACATTAAATTAATAATGTCCTAGCTAAATTATATGTACTTATACCAATTTTAATGTTAAACGTCTATTTTCGTCTCTGAGTGGGAAATTTATGAAAAAATATACAACCTTTCTTATATACATTTTCATATTGAGCTTATAGCTTTAATTAAGCTTAAGCTTTCAGTTTAATGATATTGTTATGGTAGTTAATAAAGTCAACTGATAAATATAATGAGAAACATGGTTAAACAAAAAAATATAAAAAGACAAATCTGACAAGAAGAAATAAAAATAGGCTGTCGTGACGCGGCCGCAAGGGCACAAGGTGTCTGTTGAGTTCCACCATTCAACACGCAATGCTGTAATACTTCGGAAAGTGGGGAACGGAAGTGTCTTAATCAGGAACGGAGTTCCTTAACACTAGATTCCTAGATTCCCCCTTCTTACTTATAATGAAATAATAGTATAATTAAATTTCCAATTAGGATAAATATTTTCTACAATTTTCACTTATTATCAAATGTATAAACAAAAAATTTGACTTGATACTCGAACAACAAACATTGAGTGTGAAGTGACATAACTAAACGCACCTTGCCTTACCAGAGCGACAAAAAAAATATTATTATTCCCCCAAGGATAGATCGAACCGAAACCATTACGATCACGCGCTACCACTGAACCCTAACCACCTTTAAACTAATCCATCATAAGGCAAATTACACACACAGTAGCCATTAGCGTTCAAAGGCTGCAATAAAACAATTTGGTACAACCTGCCGTAGATTGTTATCTCGCCGCATAAATCTCCCACCAAATCGTTCTAATTTCACACCAAATAACCTGCACACTGTTTTGCATCGCCACTGCAATTAGACATGGTAATCTGGAGCTGATGCACGCATCGCCCGCTGACCATAAACAATAAACTTGGAATGTAGAATATTCTAGAATAGATTTTCTAAATATTATGATATAAGCATATAAATATCAATCGATATGAATGATAAGAAATGTTTTCTATATGAATTTTGGATGGATTTACTTTCTGTGAATTATGCATGTAATATTTTTTTTATTCACGCCTATATCAGAGTAGACTGAGAGAGCCCAGCTCCAAAACATTACGTTTCTCATTTTCCGCCTAATTTTTTGAGATGTGTGTTGAGTGGTGGAACTTAACGCCGCGCTGTAGTTTGTTTCCACAGTGAAGAAATGGAAATATTAATAAATACTCATTGCTCCTAGATAGGATCGTACCCACAACCTCTCACGTTTACAGTCACGCGCTTGTGCCACTGTGCCATAACGGCAAAGCTTTTAACGGCATTTTTTAAAATACTTTTATAAGTGCAAATTTCCTTTTAATTATACAGTGACATCAATATTTTAAATATTCCTTTAATTGTAGGCTTCCTTAATCCTGATGTACACGTAACTAAAACATGCCGGCAATGAGCTTTTACACAACAATTTTAATTTATCACTTTTTTTACAAACAATGTTTTATAATATTTTTTTATTTATTACTTTAGTATCGTATCGTGTAATTATTTATCATGCGAACGGATGTGACTAGGTTTCCAGGTTCCTCCTAACACTAGGTTTCCAGGTTCCCTCTGCCGACCCCAGTATATGCGGTACCTACATTGTGAAGCTATTAAGTGTAATTACTCCTAGTTATCAAAATAAAACACAAGAACTAAAAAAACGTCTTAAATTGGTGGGTAATCGAACCAACTACCACAATTTATTCATACAACACCTATAAGCATCGATGAGTATCTCACGTCAATTAATATTATAAATTGAAAACCGATTGCCACAAAGCTGGTATTTAATGAAGCTATTTAATTGATATACTATCTAGCCTAGGTCTATCTAAGTCTGGGATCGTGGAGCTCATAATTCTGCCTTCAAAAGCTAAAATATGTCAGTCAATATGTAAATAAGATTGTAATTATGTGGTTGCTTCCATATTAAATTGCAAGCGCGGTTGCCAACAAAATGATAAGCCTCATGCATAAAGATAGAGCAGCCGCCGGAAATTTTCTTTGTCGTGAACGCACCTTACGATGAGGCCTGCCCACTGCATGTTTGCGAATAACTGTTTATTTTAAGCACTGTTTATTTTAAACGTTTTTTTACTTTCACGCTGTATCCCGCATATAGCAGGGTAGGTCGTCGAAACCTAATGTTAAGACACTCCGTTCCCCATTTTCCGCTTAATTTTTGAGACATTGTGTGTTGAGTGGCGGAGCCCAACGCCGCACTTTGCCTTAATACCAAAGCAAAGAAAAAAATATGAATAAATAATTATTAATTCCTCCAGTTCCATTAGGACAGCGTTTGACTGTGTGGGTTTGATTCCCACTCACAAATTTTAACTATTCTAGCGAGGCAAACTGTCACTGTTTGTCACTCAACTCAACATAGAAATACGACATAATAATAACGACGGAGAGCTGAGTGTCTCAGCACTAGTTACTCTCAACTCAACTCTAATCTGCTGCAAGGCCAATAAAAACAATAAGCTATACAAAAATTCTAAAACCACATTCACAGCTACATACGCTCACTACAGCCAAATGAGGTTGACTTTTTACTTTTAAACAACTCGTCATGTAATTAAAAACAATATCGATTGTTATCTTTGTAGATTCGATACTCATTAACGTTGTTTTAGCGGATAAATGGGTCCAACTGTTGATAATTGTTAAAAATGTAACCTAATTTAAACATTTCTTCTATTTTAACAAGCAGTATAGGTTATTTTTGCTTATTTGTATTTGACTTATATCCTATTTGATATTTTTTTCAATTTTTTTTTATAGTATGGGTTTTCGGCAGGTTTCTGTAGTTGATCAACCTTTATTTAAATTATAATTTTCACCTTTAGCAAATCATCTAATAAAAAACCTTATCTAACAAAATAGAAATGTTAAATAAACGTCACAAAACGAATCCTCGATTACTCAAGCAGGGCAGGTGCGCCGGCGCAACTAACATTGACTTTTCTGCATTTAAAATTAAACATTACATTTTATATTCAATACATTGTTGAAAACAACCTTATTTTTACAACTATAAAGTATAATATCAACTACAATTTTACAACTAGATGTACCTATAATATAAATATATTTATATAACCACGAGCTCGTACATTCGCGGCGACTACCGCCTAGATGCGTGAAGAATATCAAACCAGG
>HE670750.1:0-11891 GCA_000313835.2 Heliconius melpomene melpomene | reverse complement strand
CGTTTAACACTAAGCTTTGCCTCGTTACTAGTATGTCAAATATCTTATTCCACTTCGTAGAAATTGAACCCACAGCCGTCGCATTGATAAACGCATTTGTGGCCTTCACCACGTGGCCTCTACAGCATAATTAACAGTGTATAACAAAATAAATGTATGATGTCATGAAAACTCATACGAAATTCCTCACACGTAAATACAATTATTTGTAAATAATAAACCCATGTTTTATTAAATAACTAATATAATAAACTACTAACTAAAATATTTCAGTATTATAAATCTCATAGTATGAATAAGGCGAACGTGACTAACAATGACGTCAAAGGAGTCCAGTACTTGTGCGTATGCGCAGTGACAAACAAACAGGAAGGATCGTTTAGGCTAAGAGATAAATAGAGTTATTCACTATACATTATAAAATGAATAAGACAGCTGTTTGTACCAGTACACTCGAGTTCAACGTATACGGTCAAAAGACATGATAAATGCAATTAAAACATTTAAATTGGGATCAATTGTATGTAATTTATGGGTACTTAGGCATATTTAGGTTTATGACTAACAAAATCTTATTACCATAGCGGTATACCATGTAGCTTATATATAGTTTGATGATCATTTTAATGTTGGCAGCGCGGCGTTGAGATCCGCCACTCAACACGCAGTACCTCCAGAATTCGGCGGAAAATTCGAAGCGGCCTAACTGCGGGATTGTGCGGGACTGTTACGTGCGGGATTCAGGGGGAATCTCAAAAAAACACTTTAAAGGTTCTTAGTGTCTTCTAGATTAAAGACGATTTCCAAATTAATTAATTAAGGTTAAATTATCCATCGAATAAAAAGAAGGCACTTTAGCATTAACATGTATTAGCAGTGAAATTGGTTCAAAATAATTAAAAACACATTACATGAAATTAAGAAGAAAATATTTATTATCAATTACACGAGAGATCTCGTTTTACCTGAGTAAGGCGCCATAAAGTTATAAAAAAATTTGGTCGTACGCCAAACTGTGAATCATTTTCTAAGGAAAGCGTAATAATGTATTTCTGTGTAGACAAACGATTTCATGAATATTTTCAGCATTTGGATTATGTTATTGTCCAATTAACATATGAAAGATGATATTTGTCTGCAAACACAACAGGTCCTGGATTCGATAGCCTTTCTAGGAAATGAAAAATCAAATATTTTCATTCCTTCGCTTTGCTGTCGAGGAAAACCGCGGCGTTAAGTTCCGCCACTCAACACACAATGGCTTCAGAATACGGCGAAAAGTGAGGAGCAAAGAGTCTTAACAATAGGCTCCTTCTAGCTAGCTATGTTCTGTACACTAAGTGGTTGTCTCGTAAGTTAACTAATGAATAAATAATTAATATACGCAGTAGAATATTTTATGGATAATTTGGAACTGTTAACGCAAGTAAATAATCAAGTATTTCTGGTTTATAATAAAATTACTATGGAAATAGGTTTTCTGATCCAATTACAATTGTAAGAATGGAATAATGTAACATAATTGCGTGTTTGAAACTAGATAAGCATTGAACCGATCTCAGCGATGAACGTCGCAAGCGCACCTCATTACAATATTGTTAAGGAATTCAGAGAAGCAATACAGATTGTTCTTTTTTCAGGTCTTCAGGGTATTTGGTCAATAAATGGATCATGTGAGATTAACATTTACCTGGATAAGATAGGTATCTTTCTCAGAAAAAAAAATTGAAATACGTACGTACCTACGTATACTCCATTAAAATGGTATATAAGTCATACCGATTTCGTTAGTTAAACATAAAACAGAGGACAACTGTATTAAATACAATTTACTTCAAAAATTATCCTAAGATAATTGAAAAAAAATATAAATATTTGGCTTTAAGTAAAAAAATTACAAAACTTATCAGTGAAATAAAAAATATTTCGGCTTTTTAATAAACATATCTATTACGTAATTATAAGGTCTATCGATAGAAAATGAAATTGCCATAGCATGAAAGCAGAGAAAGTGAAATTGATTAGGAATTGATCGATTCTAAGACGAGAAATTGTTTTAATATTAAATGATTTATTTTATATCTTATAATGTGTATAAATTATTTTTTTATAACATTATTAATAATAAAATATCTTATTGAATATTTATACTTTTGTTAATATATCGGCAAACGAGACTAAAATAATGAATATAGTTAAAGATACCTACAAATATACCTAGAACATGTAAATATATTTTCATCTATAAAAATAATTAGTTAATAAGTTTATTAAATATGCACAATACAGTTTTAAAAATAACATTTAATTGGAATTGTGTTGAAAAATAACCGATAACCTCTATTAAATGGCTGTGATGTGAACAGAATTATCTCTTTGCTTAATGACTGAGATCATTTTTGTAGGTATCTAATAATACATGCGAGGAATTCATGATAACACAAACAACGGAACATGAATGCATGATGATTACATTAAAAATGATGGAAAACAATTTTATTGTAAAAAATAAGTTAAAATGAAATTTTGTCAATATAAACATAGTCTGTAAAAAAAGTGTTTTGAAAATGGAATATTTCTATAAATTTTTGACAAAAGGATATAGATTAAATATTCTAAATAATAAAGAAAACTTATTTTAATGTGAACACGAAAAGCTGAATGGCTACATTGTAATGTTAATACAGAACAGCTTGAATTATTATTATTTTGATCTTCATACCAATAGGTTTGAACTGAATAGCGGCTCGTGACTTCCCACCGCGGGGCATTTTCCTGAAGTCGTCATGCAACTTTCCAGTGTTGCCAACTTTACATACACACATCTATACTTATTACCAGTTCAATTACCGTCGTTAGTGAATGTTTCCCGATGTGGAGAAAAAGAAAGCGTCCTTCAAATTACTAAATGTCTCTAACTAGTAACATTCTTCAAGTGATTTAATATTCTATCTATAGTCATGTTATATGATAGAGAATATTCTCTATCATGATAAATATCAATTTCATAGGGACGGGTGTAACATTACTAGTGAAATAGTAATTTCGTCACAGTTTTAGAAATGCAGTAAATATTAGGTAAGTTAAGCCTCCGTTATGTAAAACATTTATGTAATATTACAGTATCAGTATGTGATATATGTATGTAAATAGTACAAATTAATTAAGCTTAATCAGCTTCAGGATAGACAGAGGGAACCTAGTGTTAAGGCGCTCTGTTCCCTACATTCCATCGGATTCTGGAAGTAGAAGCCTTAAGAATAATTAATTAATTTAGAATAGGAATTTGCAGGAGATATAACCTTAGCTACCTACACTTTAGCTATAACAATAAAGAACCTAAGATGCATTGGTATTCTGACCTAGCCAGACAACACATATAAGTCAAACGAACTCAACGACCGGAGCAACGAATCGATATGCTGCCATCGCGGACGCGGTACTAACGGTGGAGCCGCCGAGCGACCGTTGTCCGTGTCGAATTACAGAGTGAAATAATTAACTGCACACTTTTACTGCCACACATTTGCATACTATTACGATGTGCCCAGCATTCCTAGAGTACTTAAGTATACGTTCTTGACAAACTCTTGGTTAATGCAAATTACATTATAAGTAAAAGCAATTGATTTTGTAGAGTCAATTTGTTTAAACCAATTCTTTGGTCTATTTTCTTTATTTATTATCAGCTGTATCCCGCACACAGCAGTGTAGGCAGAGAGAACCTAGTGTTAGGACACTCCGTTCCCCACTTTCTGCTGAATTCTGGTGCGTGTTATGTGGCAGAATTCAATTAGTGTATTTTCTAAGGAAATTATATATTTTTAGATATTTAGACAGGTATGTATCTATGTACCTATTTACTCTATGTATATATAAAATTGTGAAATATATAATTATTTCAATTAACAGAAATGCATAGTTAAGCATAACAATATAGAACATTACTTATGTTTTGTTATTAATATGAAATAAGCATTTTATGTCATATTACATAAATAATAATAGGATCAGTACACTAACAAGTTTAGCATTTTACATATTGCTTGGTATTGTTACGACGTTAACAACGACAGCTTACATGTTTCTTAAATAAATATTATTAGATGAAAAGCAATTTGTTTATACTGTTTAAATGAATATTTGTCTACAACTAGAAATGTTAGTAATTATTCTTAGGGTATCATATCTCCATAAAAATATTATTGAGTTTAACATATTGGTAATAATTATAATTTTATGGTGATAACAATAGAATTTTTGTTTGATTCGATAGTAGAAAGACCAAATTGAACCCGTTGAACCCGTTGATTAACCCGGTTCAAACCGTTGAACTTATATTTAAATATAGTTAGCAAAATAAGTATACACTTTATTAGTTTTACTAGGATAAATTGTTGATGTTACCTTCATTGGATGATTAGAATAAATATGCAGAAGTCGAGTGTAATATTGTCACTCACTCTCTCATTACCATCACTCAAGGTAAACAGATAGGCAAATAGTCTATACATTTCCAATCTTTTTCCTATTTAGGAATCTGCTTTACTATTAATAATATAAACAAATAAAGATTTTTTAGACAAAGAAACATAAGTTATTATAGGAAGCAAAATTTCTTGACCTGATTTTACTAAGCAATGTATGACTTCTAGGAAGATTACAAAGACCTTGGCATAGTTTGTAATCAACTAAGTTTTTTACGCATATAAGTAAATTACATTTAATTATAAGTAGAAAGATGATACAGTTGAATGATTACGTTACATTGAACATACAGTAGATATCTATACGTGATTTTTTGTGATATCTTTTATATATTATCTAGAAATATGAATACTTAAAGTTTTAAATTAAAAAATAAATAAAATATACGAAAAAATAATTAATTCTCTAATAGAAAATTTAGTATAATAATGTATCAGTTATAATAACTAAGGCAAAATAGAAGAAGACAGAGAGAGAAAAAGAACAGGTTTATAATTAACAATTCTTAGCTTTCTATTATCTTAGCGTTTAATACGTAACGCGTCTTGTCAATGTGTTTAGTTATGAGAAGCAAGCTGAGACGTTTCCGCTTATAGCCAATTGTTTTATTTGACAATTGACAAGTTGATTGTACGAGTACTGTTGCGGTCGTTACACATGTACGCTGTTAAACTTAGCTTCATAAGCTTAATTGCTGTCTTGATTATTTTTGAGAGATTATGTTTGTTTATAATATGACCCAAGGGTGTGATTGTAACGCGACGATTGTGGGTTCGATCCCCACTCGACGGAATTAGTTATTATTTATAAATATTTTCATTTCTTTGCTCTATCACCAAGGCAAGAGTCCGGCGAAAAATGGAGAACGGAATATCTTTACACTAGATTTCCTTTCCTACCCTGGTGTGTGCGGGATACAGCGTTAGGTTGACTTGTAAATTGACAGGTGTATATTATTTTAAGGTGTAGAATACTGGTGTTTATCTTAATCTGCTAGTGCCTGATATTGATAGTGATTTCAGATACTATAAGATAAATCTGTTTATTACTGTATGTACCACATTGTTTGTATCTATTCGGCTTATTGCTATAACTTTTTATAGACTACTGGATTATTTTCTGCTACAAATAAATTTTGAAGAGTATCTGATCGCGTGCAATTATGTTGTCTATTTATAAATGCGTCAATAGGTACCTGCCAAGCCAAGCGATACTAGATCTAACGTTATAGTTATACTTATATAATACTTTGGTATGTACATTAAATTAATTCGAATATAGCGTTCATAGGAAGATCGCGTGACATCAGTAAGTCGCGATGGTACCAGCAGGTTGGAGACGTCGCGCTCCAATCACCCGAAAAAAACGCACTTTTGTTTTCGATAGAGTTCGGTGCACAGTTATGATTCATTTTGACGACGCTATGAAATAATTCGTTTATTTTATTAATGTTTTTGCTATATTGTTTGATTCCAATGTTGTTATAATTAAGGGAACACAGGAAATGTGTGTCTGGGAAACAAACAACAAAACAAACATTGGGATATGTCATAATTGACGTATTGAATTTATATTTTGTGCAAATCATCACTCATCACTGTTGGGTCAAATAAGAATAAATATTTGTTATCAAAATGGGCGTTTGTAGAGATATTTTCTGGGTTAGGAGGGTCTGGGTTTTAGCTATGAACAGATATGTTCGTGTAAGCGTTATTATTTAAATTTTTCTAGGTATTTTTTTAATAACATTTTCGGGATTGGCAGAAACCCCCGAGGCTTCCTATTCCTACGCCCATTGTTATCAATAATAATTAAAAAACTGTATGTCTCATCATACTGTAAGATTTAAGCTACTTACTTGATCCGACAGATTGTCACACCATTGATGTGCAGCAGTTTTCTTTCCACCATTCAAGCCATTAGTCAAATGAGGTGTCAATGGACCGCCAGTAAACAAATCCTCGGTCACGCTGTTGTCAGAGACGATTCTCCCTCTAACTGACGGATCCTGAGGACCAACGAAATCGAACTGGCCATCCCACATATCATACTCCAACTCTAAACTGTCCTCTACTTCTATGGATTCACCCATATTGCCTTTTGAGCGGCTTAATATTACAGATTTAAACATTTAAGAGAGATACATAAAATATTTAGTCTCTGGAACTATTCGCCACAAATGTTGCACAAAATATCCAGGATTAATTAATTTAATTCAACATCTAATTTGACTTTCAAAATAGATTAGATTAGTAAAGATAAGTATTTGAATGGCACATTAAATTATACAAAGTCGTTGTAGCTCGTTACACAGGTCCATGTAATCGACTTCTGCTTAGCATAACACTTGTAACTACCGACACTTAGCACTCAGTCTCACAGAGTCAATATTAAACAAAATCCAGTTTATTCCACACTTTAAACGGTATGACGATAAGTAATTGAAAATTAATTATTGTCGTATAATAGGATCACAATATCTGGTAAAAAGAGACTTTGCCGAAGTTGATTTAAAACTTTAAACGGTTGCTCTAACATCGTTATGAGAAATAATACGTTCTTTCACTATACTTCACTCAGATATCCATTAAGCTTTTAATAAAGCTGCTCGATAATGTTTTGGATGAAAAAATAAAGTTTAATAATGAACAAATACGTTGTGTTGAGTCACCGTCGCGACCAGCACTGTGCGGCGGCCGGCGCGCCCCACCCGTCGGCGCGGCGTGATTATCAGCCTGCCTTGCCAACGCCACAGAGCCATACAAATAAAATTTATTCGCTCCCTACAGTCTACACACATGCACTATCTGATGGATAGTTGCAAGGCAATAACCCCTTGCATTCGCTCCCCTAGTCTGGTTGCATCTCGTAATGTTATGGGCGAGGGGCCACCTTGATTGCTGGGTCATTCAGACAAGCGACTACATAATGTGTGAACGCAGTAATGCCCTGTGCGTTACTTAGTTTTATTAGAAACTAATACAGAATTATTCACATATATATATATATAATTCAGTCTATATAATACGTATATTTATAAAAAATCGACTTTTTGATTCTGAAGGTTAAGTAACAACGCTAAGTCTACTAAAGTGATCGATTAGTTGAGGCAAGAGTATAATATAAATACTTTAATTATGTAATGATTGTATTTACATTCTATATGCATTTGCATATAGAAAGGAAATAATCATTTATTTTATCAACATATTTTATGCAAACATGTATTTTTTAAAATTAAATTTTAAAATAGAGTCAGTTTCAAAGTGAAATTATTAAATTTTTAATAATTGATTCACGATTGATTTTAGTAACACTGATGGCTAGACGATGAAAATTATTCAGAAAAAAAAATATTGAATCGAACTTTTAAAGTAAGGTTAGGTGCCTAAAAGAAATGCTTTTAATAGTAGGTACAGATAGTACAAAAACATTTTCATGTAGTATCGATCGTATTTCTTACTTAAGTTCCTCTTAACTTATTTTTTAGACGATAAATTACAAGCAGATGTTCCAGTTTCACTTTCAATTTTATATAATTACTAATTAGTAACCTTTCGTTTTTTTTATTACACATTTACCTAATGTGCAAATAATTGAATGTGAATGCTAGATTTTGTCGGCGACATAGTATGGGGTATAAAAATTACAGAACAATAAGCTATTATAATGAACTTTTTGTTAATCTGTAATACCAAGTAGTTAAGAGTTATGTCAGTCTCAAACAATAAACTCATGAGATTATTTTGTTCCACATAAGCTTCACGATATATAATGTACAATTTTTCTAAAATTACAATAACGTCAATCAAATGAAACCTTTTTTGTATTGTTTTTTCTATCTTATCTTGCAAAAATTATAAAATTTACATTTTTTAGGAAAGATTTTTTAGTATTTTTAAGATCTTTTCAGCTTTGTCCTGAATCAAAAATCCAAGTTCAGGATGGTATTAGTCAGCCAGGATTGGCATTGAACACGCAATAAGTACCTACTGAATCGTTCGTATTTTCCCCTTATTCATTCTATGAGTACTAAAGTATTAATCAAACTGAAAAATAGCTTCGTTATTAAACCTAAATACAAAACCTGCTTAAACCTATTATAGAAAAAATATATATATAAATATTTTTTTATAAATTATATTTTTTGTGAATGCATAAAAAATATAACTAACAATCAAAGAATCCTTACAAATTTCTTAGTATATTTTTTAATATTTAAGTAATTTGTTTTGTAATTATATAGAAAATTCGATCGACGATCGATTCGGCCTTGTCAATTTTAGAACGTTATTTTACCCAAAATATCGAATATAATACATAGCATGCAACTCCTTTTGAATTTTAATTACGTTGTTTAATAAGTTTTTTAACCTACAGTTTGTAAACTTTTGGAGCCTGATAAAGTACCTAATGTTTTAAATTATGTTAACAACATATTTTCTAGCTTAAGTTATATTTGTTATCATACTTATTTATTAATAAAGAATTTTAAAAACAAAAAACAAACCTACATGCAAAAAATAAATAATATTCGAATATTTACACTGTTCTTTGTACAATATTTACTTTGTAATTGATTCTAGGAGAGACAAAGTCGTTCAAAGACAATCTGTGAAGGTCATATTCATAGTGGAAATATTGTTTTTATGAACGTCAGACTGTTTATAAAGATTATTAAGAACAAATCAGTTCTTCAATATAAATAACAATATAGTCAAAATTTTAGCTTGAGATATTTAACACATTATTATAAATGAGACTAAAACTAATTTTACTAGAGTATTTTAACGTAATTTGTAACATTCGACCCCTCACGCTTCGTTTATCCCACTCAAAGACTAATAATAGCAATTAGTCTAGATTACAAGATCTAGTACAGATGCTTGAACATGTGCTCAGCCTATCGTGGACCGATTGTTACATTTTTTATACGCGTGATCTAGATTAATTTTATTTAAACTAATTTATTTATTTTTAATCCTAAAATTATGACCAAAGTTTAAATGTTGTTATTGTAACTAAACAAGATCTAGAGAAACTATTTCTGATGGCGTCCAGTATTGCAATATCGCCAGGAAAGGTGTTGTACTGCATTTCGTAAATATCTTTGATCTATTTGTTGACATTAGAAATACTATTCATATTATAAATATGTAGTGTTGTCGATGGTGGTAGTGGACGTCATCGGTGATATCAAAGATTTTTATATTGTTTAAAATATCTAGAATTATTATTACACACAAAGCAATGATTCTTGCAAGAATTTAATATATTAAAAAGTGCAGAAGAAAAACATATTATCGAACAATTAACGAAAAACTAAGTATTTATTATTATCATTAATATTCTACACATACCTGAAAAATGATTTATCCGTGAAGAAAAAAAGAGGCGTTTAAACTGATTAATATAACGAAGTATCAAATACGTAACTTCTTACTGTGAGCAGGTAGATCGCGTCTCAAACAATACTGAATATTTCGCACGCGTTCCTTCACACCAGCCAGCACTTTCTGTTTCACAGGTTTTTTTTGAATTCACATTTTAGAACACCCAGTTAGATAACCTTAGGACGACTTTACACTTGTAAGGCTTTGATATATTGAAGAAGACGATGGACATGTTACACTAATAAGATTATATGAGCGCGATAATTATACACTTTTACGTATAAGTCTCTACATAAAGTTACTAAAAAAATCAGCTTCACATTGAATGCCACACATATCAGAGTAGTTAGTGGGAACATAGTGCTAAGACACTCCGTTATCCACATTCCACCAAATTCAATCACCATTCGAGGGAATGAATTTTTACTTATTAATATGTTTCTTTCTTTCTCTCTCCAGCACTAAGGCATAATCTTACTAAAATATTAAAATACGTTATGTTAACCAAGATGACCAAAAAACAAATACCTAGAACCCGGAATTAATAATTTCACATGTGTATAGAATTGCATGCAAGGCTATTTTTTTCACACTTACTCGATAAGACATTATAGATAGAGTGACAGACATATTTTATCATTGTCTTATGCAACGCCTATCGATCTTATTTCATATTTGAAATTATGAAGATCGTTTGGTTGATTGATGGCGTGAAAATTATGTTTTTTTTAATTCCGGGTTTAAAATTAGTTTATTATTTAACATTTCTTATAGATCTTTCCATTCAGGAAAGTTAAGAAAAAATATTTTTACGTGTATCCGTGTAGGCAGAAGGAATCTGTGGACCTGGTGTTGAGACATTCAAGAAAATATTAACTATTGCATTTCCTCGAGTGGGAATAGAATAAAATATTGCTTAATTTCTGATTAAATTTCTGTAATATCTATCGATATTTAATAATGAACATAAGTTAACGTTAGTTTTTTAATTGACATGTGGTTTGATCAATTTTCATTTAATAGATATAATTATCAATATAAATATTTAGGATGTAGGTATGACAGAATCCTTGACACATTTTGCACGCCCACACAACACCCACTGTACGGGCATATCCTATTGTTTACTGCAATATATTATACCTACGTCTAATAAATTATGTAGATTTAGGCAGGTTTAGGTTACGTATTAAAATTTGTGAGGTACGGAGCAGGAAATTACGGTTTGTTCATACAAGATCGCGTCGAAGTCTCTAGAATTCGGCGGAAAGTAGGGAACGGTTAATTGCAGAGTGTCTTAACACTAGGTCCCTAGATTCCGTCTGTTTACCCTGCCATGTGCGGGATACAGCGAGAAACTAAATAATTATACTTTTTTACGTAAGTAGAAAATAAATGAATAAAAAATCATAAAAACTAATCTGCACTAATTGTCTACACATAATACTTTACGTAATGGATTGCTCTACATATGCCACTGTACATACTCTACATCCCCCTTAATTAAATCATATTTAAATAAAAATACACTCCAACTAAGCATACTTTATTACTTAATTAAACTAATTCCCCTATTTGTGCTTTGTGACGCTTTTGTTTTCATTCATTCAATAAAAACGGCATCTCAAAGTTGATATCAGACTTGAGAGCGTTTCAAATAAGGGCCTAATACATTTGAAATGACTATGCTTATTTATATATGTATTTATTTAAATACAAATTATTGCCATTACACAATTTTTTTTTTGTTGCCAGCATATTAAATTTATAATAACAATCATAACAAACCATAATGACAAATTAATTCAAGCATACAGTTCGCTGTTTGTTTTAATGCATTATTTATGTACACGTCTATCTAGGTAATGTTGCGTGCAGTTTCTCCCAGGCCCATTGTCCGTTGCATTACGAGCCAGTTGCAAACCTTCCAATACGTCCATAATAGCCCTTATTGCTTTAAAATAAACACTATTCTAACTTTCTCTACAGTATACATTGCTAGTTTTAGAA